>BRDA01010685.1:39448-53110 GCA_036984385.1 Crenuchus spilurus
GAGACTCAGAGGTCTTGGTCAGGTGTGTATAATCTGAAAGTGTGTGGTGTTACAGGGCAGATGGTGTAATGTGGGGACCTTTATGAATAACAATGATCAATGACAGAAAAATCTGTGATAAATGTCATTATGTGTGGGGAGTCTCACATTTTCAACATCTTTTAGGATTTTTAAAATCCTGTAGTGTGAGCCAAGTTTTAAAGTTGTCAGACACCAGAGGACCTTCAGAGGTCTTGCAGAGACCATGATTTGACATGTCAGGGTTTTTTTTTTATTATATTGGTCATAATGTTTTGGACAACAACAACAACAACAAATAAGGAAACTCATCCAGGCAGGTTTGGGTTAGTGTTGCTGGACAAGATGACACAAGCATGTGTGGGCATGAACAAAAACCGGCCTGAACAAGAAATCGGCATCCTACTCAATCACAACACAGGTTACTAACAAAGGTAATGCAATGCAGTGGTAAACATGCCTCTGTGCCAACTATTTTGAGTGTGCTGCATTAATTTCTACATTTGATTTGATTTTATAAAAAAAACATATTTAAGTTCCTCTTTAACAACACAAAATATTTTCTTCTTCCTTTTATATGTTAAATAAAAGTTCAAGTGTTTACAGACTTCACTGTAGTGTGCTTTTAGAAAATGTATCTCTAAAAAATGAGAATATGGATTTATGAATTTTATGAGCTCATACTGAAGTCATACTGAACTAAATCAGACTTAAAATGTCACTTTATCTGTAATGAATATAATATATACAGTTTTACCTTTTTGAACCAAATTAAAAACACTAACTTTTTTTTCATGATATTCAATTTGTTAAATATCCTAATATGCAGGGACAGTGATTTTGGGGCTCTAGGCAAAAGATAAGAATGGGGCCACTTGGATATTATTAGTATTGAAAATGTAATTAAATGTTTTTATGCTGATTTTAGTTGCATTAGCATTTTAACTGTTTGACTAACATTATTTTTATTTACCCTTTATTTAACCAGAAAGTCCCTTGAGATTAAAATATTTTTTGAGGGGGACCTGGCCAAGATAGCACACCATTTCCAGTTACAAAATTTTCCAATAAACATAAAATATATAATGCTTACATGACTTGCTAACAGTGGTCTGCAGTTGTATCATCACAACAAGTCCATATTACACATGATGGGGGCATTAATAAATTAAGAATAATTTCTACATATGCATGTGAATTTTGCAATAAATAGTTTAGTCACATACATTATATCTATCTAATTTTATTTGAGGCCCTCGTCTCATGGGGACCCAATGACTACCTGGACCACCCTGTTGATATGGGCAAAGTTTCAACTGTTAACACAACTGCAGTATTTGTTGACATTGAACTGCATGTAGAATTATGAAACTGTATTTTATTGAATAAAAAATTACTTTGCATGTAATTTATTTACCATTTTTGTTTGTTATTTAATATAAAAGCTAGACAAACAAACCAAAAGCTATCGCTGCAGTGCAGTGATCTGCATGGCTTCCCTTCGACATGGAGACGTTTGTGCATGTGGTGTATCACGCTTCAAACCCGCAAAGTTCAGCGACTGCCAGGGAACAGTGCCAGCAGCTAACAGTGAATACTCTCAGACTTTACATATGTATGTTTGTTTCCCCCCACTGACCATGGCAGTGGATATTGTTGTGAAACTGGCACAGGAGGATGCGGGCAGGACAGTAAGGCTGATGCAGGCTGTCATGTTTGTTTGCATTGGAGGAACTCATTGAGCGAATAATTCCACTTAAGTTATAACATTCACAACCAATTAAAAGCTGCCGTTTTCTAAACCCGCTGCAGGCAGACACACAATATAGCAACCAGGTACAATGTTCAAAAGTTTGTCGACACCCCTTCTGAGGAATGCATTGCTGACTCATATATACATATGCACGCACACAGCATGTCTAGTCTGCCATGTGGGAGTCTGTTCAGTGTAAACTGAACCACAGTCTACTATGTGGGAGTGTAAAATTGGAATAGCCATGGCTTATCTACTTCTACATCCATTTCTGTAGCACATTTATAGTCATTTATAGCTCTTTGGCATTTGGGACTAAGTCAACTTAGGGGTCAGTATCCACCTGCAGCCAGTTCAGCACCAGAACTCTCAGCACACATTAGCTATTAGACAGAGAGGTGAGGAGAGACTGAGCCAGCTTATGAAGATGGAGATGATCAGGAGTGGGAAATTTAGCCAGAACATCTCTTAGCCAGGACACGACCAGACCTTTCAGTCTCATCTGAGACATTTATACAAGACAGTGTCCCTGTCACTGCACTGGGGCATTGAGATCCAGGAATAATGCCTTCTGCTGACCACCAACACCACTTCCAACACACACACAAGGTCTCCCATACAGGCACTGACCAGACCCAAACCTGCTTAGTATCAGTGAATTTACATATTATGCTGTGTAGGTGCTACAGCTGTTAAATTACTCTACCAAATAGCCATTTTTCTTTAAGCCAAAATCAACGATCAAAGAAAAGAGTAATCAAGAAATTTGTTAAAAAACAAATTAGAATGTGAAAAGACAACAAAAAACATTTCCTGAGCATAAGCATGATAACTCACATTCAAATTAATCACAGTTTCAAAGTGTAGCATTATATCCATCCAGCCATCCATTATCTTATCTGCTTAATCCTGGTTAGGGTTGCAGTCCCCTATCCGTTCACCGGGCACAGGGCTAGTGTGATATCAGGGTTGTAAAACTGCACTGGTACTCACATTGGCACTCAGTTGCGTGGTGAGGGTGGACACTTTCTCCTGAGACGCCTCCAGCTCTCTCCTGAGCTTTCGGATCTAAACACACAAACAACAGCTGGCCATCAGTCAAATAAACACACACCAACACATACCAACGTCATAGTCCCTTTCCTGGGAAGTTCATGCCCTGCATATTTTTGGGGCTTCCCCAAGGGGCTCCTACAGTAAGGTTTGGGAACCACTGCCATACTGATCTTTCCCATTTATCTGATAACAACTGTTTAAAGTAGAGGGTCAGATAAAATTAATCTGAGGTCAGTAAAAATACAAAACTGAGTGCAACAGAAGCAACATTGTGTGTTTTATCAGCTCCACTGACCATACAGGTGCACGTTTTGTAGATCTACAATTATAGACTGTAGTGCATCTGTTTCTCTGTATACTTTAGCTTTCTTTCAATTGTCAGAACCACAACAGAGCAGGTGGTCCAACCTATTCCTCAATGATCAGGACCCCACAGAGCTGGTGGATCATTTTAAGTGACACTGATATGGTGGTGGTGTGTTAGTGTGTGTTAGAGTGGATCAGACACAGCAGAGCTGCTGATGTTTTTAAACACCTCAGTGTCACCACTGGAGTGAAAATAGTGACCAACCAGCCAACAGTGTCAGGACTAGAGGACCAACACACACTGTGCTGAGCTGCTGTCTGACTTTACATCTACAAGACCAACAAGGTAGGTGTGTCTAATAGAGTGGACAGTGAGTGGACACAGTGTTTAACATCTCCAGCACACACTAACACACCACCACCACGTCAGTGTCACTGAGAATGATCCAGCAGCTCTGTGGGGGTCCTGATCATTGAAGAACACAGCATACTGGCAAACAGACTGACTACAGTCTATAACTGTAGAACTACAGAGTGCGCATGTATAGACAATGAGTGTAGATGCAAAGAGGTGGTTATAATGATATGGCTGATCTGTGTATTCACAAAGCATCTTCAAAGTAGGAATGTTGATCTAACATCAGGCCAAAAACTGAGGCAAGGCCAGCATTCATCATGTAAAAAGTTTGCTAAATATGGACCATAGTGGGGTTAATTTTTAATGATTAATAACAGTGACTGTGCAAACAAAAGGGTAAGATCTCACCTCTGACTGAGACTTCTCTTCAGGCTGGGGAGTGGAAGAAAAACAATACAAAGATTATTTATCCAGCTGAATATTTGCCTACTGGGCTTACAAGATGTGATTATGCAATAACTTTTCATTATACAATCTCATCAAAATAAATGCATTAAGTTTCAGCCTCGGGGAGGAAAACACTGAAGGAACAGTGATACTCTGTTCTTCATTAAACGATACATTAGATTTGACCTGAAGGCTCCCGTGTAAATAGTGACAGCTTAAAGATGTACACAATTATAAAGGGGCAGTCCCCTGTTCTGCAGACTCCTCGCCTCTGAATCCCTATTGCCAGTCATCAACTTTCACTGCTTGCAGCTGTGACTGGTTTATTTCTGTAAAGGTACTGCCCCTTCAGTGCATTGAAGTGCCAGCTTTTTGCTACTGTTTTATGCCAATGTGCATCCAGTTCATCTGCTGCAAGTTGCTCGGCAAACTTCTCTTCTATCTCTGTTTTATTTGTTTAGGACAATAGCAAGTCTCACAGCCTCATTGGCACAGCAAACCACCAATGCTTTTTGTTCCCACTGCACTGTTTGAAATTCCGGTCATAGAATTTTCATCTTTACCTCCGCCTCTATCTGCACTTGAAGTCCAGCCTGCTGGCTTATAGCTCTGGAATTTCCTTTAAACAGGGCAGATTTTCTTTTAACCAAAAGTAGTTTCCCAGTCTTCCTTCCCATGTGTATAGCTGGCTGTCTTGTTACAGAAATATGTTCAATAAATAAAGCTGTAAACATTATTTATCTTTGACATGTTACACTGCGGTGATTGGGTGACGTGACTTACCGTGGAATAGACAGAAGAGGCATTGGACACCAAGGACAGAGAGGAGCCATGTACTGAAACACAGAAAGAAAGAGAAAGAGACAATCTGAAGTGAAGCAATCCAGGCCAAACACCTGATAACATTCACCAGCTCAGTGACTCACCTCAAATTTAATGAGCCTGACTAAGCTTAAGGAGAAGCTAGCACATGCAAACGATTGCAAAGGTACGTCATTGCTTAGTCAGCTGGAAAAAGGACAAAAGCTTAAACAATCAACCTACTAATGCTCCATAAGGTGTGTTCAGCTTTTAGTTGGTACTACAGATCTACAGGATGATAAGCTTAATTTGAAGGTACAAAATGTCCTACTTTCTCTTCAATATGGCAGTTTTTATTAGAGGAAAAAAGGTCAAAGCTTAGTTTTGGATTCCTGGAGCTAATGTTAGTGTTAATGAGCTAATGGTGGCATGCTTTCAGAGCTCCAAACACTTGTAACTAGCAAATGTTTGCTAATGGACAAATGTAAGAATCTGAGGCACTTTGACAAGAGACTGCGATGGGTAGACAACTGGGTTTTTGTATCTCCCAAATGGCAAGACTCATTGGGTGCTCCTGGTCAGCCAACCGGCCAGAAGGTGTTGGGCCAAGAATCAATGTGTGAGGATAACAAAGGCTATCCCATCTGGTCTAATAGAAGATCTACTGTCGATCTACAAGTCACAGAGATGTTATCCTGGTTGTTATTGAGGTAATTAATGTAAGAACATGATCTTGATGTCCTAAGAGTATAGAGCGGCATGGCTATATGCTTTATATTTTGTGGTATTAATGTTGTGGCTCTCTGTAGTGGGATAAAAACCAACACCAGCAATTAAGTACTGAAGGCTCAGCAAATAAAAGTTCCTGAATGGAATAATAGCACTGTGGTCCTGTTTATCTTTGTGAACTTTGGATTGTTTAGTTTCTCTCATGAAGACAAACACAGAAGGGTCATCACTCTGCTGGCTGATGCTTTGAGATCAACAGAACATATGAGAAAATAACAGGAGGGCTCAGGTTTAATATTCAGCCTAATATCAGGTTTCATGATCAGGAGTCTGGATACTCATCAGCACACAAGCATCTGCAAGCCCTAACAAACCTCGAACCAGCAACGTGCCCTTCAGTCATCAACACAGCAAGAGCAGAACAGGGCCAAGAGACATGAATCAGAGCAGAGAGAACAAAGCTGAAGAGGTAAGAGAGGACAGCTAAAGAAAGAACAAAGAGCTGGTTCTCCACAGTCTTATTCATTAAATGTAAATGGAGGTTCTGGGGTCATTTCTTCTTCTAGAGGAGCTCTTCTATGGTTTATTCCCATCTGGATCCACCATTTCTGTGTTTTTCTCCTGCTCTGATTGAATGATCTGCTGTTTTATTGCTTGTCTGATCATTGTAGTCCTATCTGATGGTAATCTCTATAAGACGATACAGATGTTTGACCTCCTAGTGCACAGATCCACCCAAAAACCTTCACCAATCACTAACCAACACATATTGCTGATTAAGAAGAGTCTACAATCATCTACAGTACTTGGTCTGGATGGACTTGGTCTACTTGGTGTCTAGACTCTCTGATTAGGTGGTTTCTGAGATGCTACCACCACCATGTTTCACCCAGTACTCTAGTATCATGTCCGTTTGGACATCAGATACAAGTCCGTTTGGACTTATTTATACATGCAGCAAACTAAGACTTGGGCTACTTGGAGTCCAGACTATAGCTGGGAGAGCTTTATGTAAAGGAAAAAGAAACTTAAATGGATGGTAAAAGAGGCTTATTAAAAGTGAGGCTGATACAAGTATCACTGTGAGCTCTTTACAGATCACGTATTAAATACACTAATATAACCGTAAATAAACTGATACTGTAATACAATAAGACACCTCCTAATTATGATGAGGAGAATAAATAAATAGTAAGTGTATAAGTGCAGTCATTTATTTTCCAGTTAGTTCTCTGATTCCTTACCACACACAGCCCAGTTAATAATTAATATTCCATTAAAGTCTGAACTTTCCTTTTAATAATCTAAAACAAATGATGCTCACTAGGCTGCAAAATACAAACAATTGAATAAAAAACTGTTAAAAATGTATAACTGTGTACTGACACAGCATCACTTAACATTACTGCAAATAAACTGGGCCAGCCAGGAACTGGCAAAAAGGGTCAGTTCTGAGATTAGATACCATTAGCTCGCATGTCAAATGTTCATATTTTAGTGCTCTTGGTTTTGTCTCTATTGCTATAATACTGAAATGACCCAGCCAGCTGCTGCCTTATCCTAATCTGGGCTTAAAGCCTTAAATGCATAGGATATTCCTTTACAAAGCTCTGAAGACCATTAAGAGAACACTGCAGATGTTCAGCTTCTTTGCTTTTAGTATTTATAGGTCAGTGTTGGAGAAAAATGAACTTTTCTGTTCGATTCTACAAACTACTGACAACATTTCTATCAAATTTCAAATCAAAATCTTCTCATTTAGAGCTTTTATTAACAGAAAAAGATAAACAGGTCCTATATATATATATATATATATATATATAGTTATTTTTTAGTCTATTATTATCGATTGTAATATGTTATACACAGTCATGTGAAAATATTATGACTACCTATCTAATAGTGGGAATATGGTGATCAATGGTGATTACTGCCACTTTCCTGTAGAGGTTCATTATGTTGTGTCTGAGATGCTGCCACCACCGTATTATCATGTCATTTTGGACATGGCTCTTTATGTTGTGTGTAAATTTCATAATGACTGGACGAAAAGAAATGGCCCAAAATGACTTAGAAACATGTTTTATAGACTTCTATTAAAAGCTTTTCCATTCTCCTGCAAAGTTATCATTTTGGAGAGCTGATATTTTTAGATGTCAGTAACTGGTTACTTGTAATTTACCATAAACTGATGCACAAACATCACAACAGTGTAAGGCAATGAGGTCAAATCAGTATGGTTTTAAAGTACTTAAAGGTTTAAAAGTGCATGACGAGTAAATCCTGAGGGCCTAACCTTCCTCCAACGTCTCACGGAACGATCCGGAGCTGCTCATGGTGCGGTTCTTCTCTTCCAGAGACATAGAAGAGTTACGCAGACGAGGGTCACTGAGCGGGTCAAACGTCCCTTCCTGATTGGCCAGGCTGCTGGGGGTGCGCACGGTTATCTGTGTGGCCGTGGTGGGACTGCCTGAAAGGGGAGGAGTGACATCAGTGTGGTCAAAGGTCAGGCTATGGCCACGTATATACAACAGTGGTAGCCAATCTGTTTTAGATCAGAAGGTAAACGTGAAACAAGCTCTGCAACAGGACCACATGCACATCCGAGCAGAAGCTGTGGAGAACTACAGAACATAAACAAGGGTTCAACAAGCATGACATAGTCCGGAATCCAGGTTTTCAGTGACATAATCCAACTTTGGGAAATGAAGGGTATGAATGAATGTCTCTTTGAGAACTGGTACAGTACCATAAACATACTGAGATACTGATGTGTTGATATTTTCTTAATGGAAAGTTTTTCTTAATCACAAAATCCACTGAATGTTTTTTTGTTTACAGAGATTGAGATTATGGTCAGGTCAAGTGTTATACTGTGTGTGTACCTAATGTGGTAAAGTTGTAGCGTGTGGCTGAGGGTGAGCTGAACGTGGAGGCTGGAGAAAAGGTGGAGGAGCCTCCAGAATCCTGAAGTCCACCAGAGGAGTGACAGCGTAGCCAATCACGTGCATCCTCATTCCCACGTCCATGCGGCAGGTGGGTATTCCTGTGGAAAAGTAACCCAATCATTGGACGTGAAAAGTACAGAATAGTATGTTTTTAACACACAAGTACAAAAACAAACAACATTATCTAACACACAAACTAACAAAACATTACACAACTTACACAGCATGCACAAGCATGTCAACTCGGCTGTAATACACAACACTGGATTTGTCAATGCAGGTTTATCAACAGTCCTAGATTAGATCCACTACATTACAACACACTCAGTCAGTCATACATGTCATACATAAAAAAAAAACTGTGAAAATTTTCATTTGTTCATAATTTAAAATTTAAAATCATAATTGAATTTAAAACGATTTAATGTTGATATGGCTTATAGCTCAGAAATCCAGACTCTCAAATTATTAGAATATTTCATTTACATTTTAAGTAAATAACTATTCAAACAGTATAAATGTGTATCTCTTGATCAGAATAAAGTGAATTTAATCTGTAAATCAAGCTCCTAGAGTCTGGAGGAAGAGTGGAGAGACACACAATCCAAGCTGTCTGAAGTCCAGTGTGCAGTTTCTGCAGTCTGTGATGGTTTGAGGTGTCATGTCATCTGTTGCTGTTGCTCCACTTTGTTTAGTCCAAAGTCAACATCTACCAGGAGGTTTTAGAGCACTTCATGCTTCCATCTGCTGACAGGCTTTATGGAGATGCCCAGCAGCTGCCCACAATGCCAACACTACTACTGACCATCATATCACTGTGCAGACAGCTCATGAGCTATAAGTCATACTGATCAACATTAAAACAAAACAAAAGCTTAATGAATGTAAAATATTTGACAGTTTACCTTTTTGAATTAAATGATAAACATAAATGAACGTATGATGTATGACTGTAAAGCCTATTAATACAAATAAACACACACACAAAGCACAATCAATGCCAGCTGGACTGCTCACAAACACCTTTACCTGTCCTTCCCACGTGGCAAAGTGTTGTGGCTGAATTTGGGGCTAAGAACGGGGGAGGAGACAGGGCTATGTTGGGGAGGGGTAGACACAACAAGATAGGGAGAAAAATGTCAGATAAAGGAAAAAAGGAGGGAGATACCCACAGAAAAAGAGAGGAAGAAAGATCATGAATGGTGATATAAGCTGTGCTTTAATCTCACCAACACCTGAAATAATCATTAGTGTTAGACTGCAGACCACAGTGAAGACCAAACAAGCACAGATAAAAGACTTGCATGGAGCACGCTAGGAAGAACAGACGATAGGGGTCCATTAGGTGACTTATGAGGGAGGAAAATTAAAGTATAAACAAATAATGCAAACAAATATCATAGAAATGTCTGTTCATGGGAGTATGTTTCAAGGTTTCCATTTAAGAAAGCAGCAAACACAATAACAACACAAATCTAAGGCAAGAAACTACAAGTGAATAGAGTACAAAATTTAACTACTGGAGATCACCACAAAAGTCTCCCAGTTGATTACTTATATTAAAATAAATATTTTTTGTATTGCAAGTTTTCTAAAACGTTATGCTTAAATATGCAAATGAGGCATTATCTAAAGACATTTGTGCCAATTTGCATACATTTCAAGAACTGAAATCTGAACAGTGGAGAAAGTCAGGTTCCAAATTATTGTTTTATTGTGCCAACATACCAGAAAGGTTCATTCAGAGGACATTTTGGATCTCTCCTTTTATCAGAAAATCATAAAACACTGTCAACAGCCATAAAAAACATTGTTTTGACATGTTTTTAAGCATAAAATGTTATATAACTACAAAATAGGAGGGTGAGTCAAGAAATGAAAAAAATATGTAAAATCGATTTTAATCAGACTCCAGTAAAAACAAGCACATTATTTTTCCACATAATATCCTGCTTTTTAGTACCCTTTGTCCATTTATCAACATGCTTTGTTATTCCCTCATTAAAACATCTTTTGGCTGAGCTGTAAGCCACAAATGGACCATTGTCTGCATCTCTTCATCAGATGTGAATGTTTGTCCTCTTATGACTTCTTTCAGGGTACCAAACAGGTCAGATGGGGCCAGATGAGGACTAAAGGGATGAGCTTTAATATCTTAAATCCAAGTGGAGAGTGGTCTACAGTATAGGCAGTGGTGTGCAGGCATGCATTGTCACGCAATACTACAACACCCTCAGAATCCAAAATTTGTTTGCAGATGTCCAAACGCATCTGTTTGTGCTCTTCTTTGAGTTATTTTTGTTCCATCTCTCACAAACATTTCAAACCACAAATCTGTTGTGGATTATTGCAGACACAGAGCCCCTTCACAATGAAGAACCCCTTCACATAAAGAAGACCCCTTTAAACAGGCCTTTTTTAAAGAATCATGCCATTTTTTATTACAAGTGTACAACCCATTCTTCTTCCATTTGAAAAATTATTTGATCAAGTAAAGAACCCTTTAAACATACAAAGGGTTTTTTGAGTGTTCATGGTTCTGTAAATAAGCAGAACCTTTGAAGAACCATCTTTTTTGGCCCAAATATGGCCCACATTTGGCCTTGAGACTCAGGGTGTGTTTGGCTGCCTCAGCTCAGCCACAGGTCCATCTTATATGGGCCAGATGTTTGGTGTGTTCTGGGCCAGATATGGGTCAAATCAAGGCCAGAGCAATTTGGGCATGTCTGGCCCATACAACTCTTGCCAGTGCTATAACTGAGACACCAGAATTAATCCTGAATCTGTGAGGTCAGCAATGAAGAGTATACATAACATTTCTGAAAATACTCACCTTTCTGAAAATCCGGTCCGGATGCTGCCTGTGCGGCTGAGGCAGGAGGACAACACCTCCTCTTTGCTCATGGACACATCCATGGAGTCTGTGCTGGTACAGCAGGAGCTGCCTCCCCAGGTCGAGAAGGCTGACCCTGGGGTAGAGACCAAAGAGGACATTGACTGCTCCAGGTTGTCCCCACTCAGGAGATTGCCGCTGGCTGGTGATGCTTCAGTGCTGGTTCCCTGCTGGACAGAGGTAACGTGAGGGTTGGAGATGATGGTAGAGTTCTTCATGTTCTCCGAGGTAGTCACAGGGGCCTGCTTGCTGCCTGGTTTACTTCCAAAGAGCCTTCAGAGAAACAATTGGAGTAGAAAAAGAAGAAAGAGATTACAAATTATTTGTGTCCAAAAGCAGAAAACATGTAGTAAAATTGGTCAGTTATCTACATGACACCAAAACAGCTCTGACCCACAAATCAAATCTACAAGACCTCTGAAGGTGCCTTGTGGTATCTGGCATCAAAGTGGCATCAAGATGTTAGCAGTGAGCCCTAGAAGTGGAGCCTTGTTTCAGCACATCTCATAGATGCTCAGACTGAGACTGAAGGAATTCGGAGGGCAATCAGTAAATACAGAACACTGATGTAGTTCTCTGAGGAACTTAAGATATTTTCCTTGAGGATCCCAGAGCTGAAGAGCTTGGTGGAGCCCAATGATGTAATTAGAGCTTCCTGTGGGACTGTCAAGACTAGTAACGGTACCTTATTGTATATTTGAGGCACTTTTATATTCGAGGAGCTCCTGGAAGGACCATTAATAGCTCCTGCAGGAACCTCTAACTTTCTTCGAGCACCATTCTAGGTCCCTTGAGAAAAATGCGGCCAAATGTTTGCAGACAGTCCTTCTAATGAATGCATTCAGCTACTTTAAGTTGGACAGATGTACAAATGCACACACAGGGCTTATCTAGTCCCTGTAGAGAAGTATTGCCAATTGAATGCTACTAAACTGGCACCAAGGATTAATGCCAGGCATGGGCTAGAGGGGTAATAAAGGCCCAATGAGCTGTAGAGCAGTGGAACTGTTTTCTCTGCTCCATCCAATCCTTTTGAGATGAGTGATGGAGTTGTGAGGTGTGATGGTAATCATCCAACATCCTGATATTGTGGCTGAATGCAATCAAATCCTCACATGAAAGCCTTCCCTGGTTCCAGGATATTTGACAGTGCAGTCAGACTTTTTCAGCATAAGGCAGTGTTCATACTGTGCAATGGCATCAGGTGGGCATAACAAACTCAAGCCAACATTATGGATTAAATAAATCAATGAATTAATGGTGATAGATGAGGTGTTATCACTACTTTATCTAAGGTAATTACCAGGCACAGGCCTAGACTCGAAATATAGTAAAAATGAGAAGGATCCCAACTGTATGCTTGACTCTGTATGGAGTGAACTCGCGACAACACACAAGCCTCGTTCATCACAAAGTAAAATGCGAGATAAGAAAGACAAGGATCGGAGATAAGACGAGAGGTGCTTGCTTTTTCTCATTACTTCATGGGTCGTCTGGACGATAACATCAGCATATCTCTAGTCTGGTTCAGCGCCAATATGTGGAGTAATCAGTCAAAGCTTAAAGCCAACACTGTGCCCTCACCCTCAGGCTCTATCAGAGCCCCTACACAGTCCAAACAAACATGGCAGAAGCTTGTGTGGGGCCATGTTCTCAGTGTTCTTACACAAATTCACACTGGTTCACTGTAAAAACACAGCCAAATTACAACAGTAAGATACTGTTTTTGGTAAAATATGATATAACTTAAAAACAAGGCTTTATTCACAGTATTACTGTATATCAGCTACATAGGACACCAATAATTTAGTACAGGTGCTCCTCGGGTTACGTCAGTCCCGAGTTACGATGTTTCGTGGTTACGACGCATCTCCCATTTACTGTATAAAGCCTTGTTTCGTGTTTGGTGTGCGCGGCGGAAGAATACACGGTTACGCGGCTGTTTCATTTCATTATTAAACATATTTTATATGTGTTTTTTGATAATTACTGTGTTAGGATAGGTGTTAGGATAGGATAAGTGCTTACAGTATGTTATATATGTACAGTATGTACGTATGTTCCAACTTACACCGAAAATCGGTTTACGACGCAATGTAGGAACAGATCAACGTCGTAAGTCGAGGACTACCTGTACCATATTTTCTCACATCTTCAACCCTGCAGTCAGATGCCCCTGTTATCAAAACTAATCAGGATTACTCTTTCTTGGTCTACTTTTAACTAGATAAGCTGCCTCAGTCAAATAAATGTTTGTTTTGCTATGTGTGAAGTTATGGACTGATTAATAGGTTAGCTGTCTAGCATAGAAATCCAGAAGTACACGGTTAAGTTTAAGCTAACTTTGAACATG
>BRDA01010687.1:0-11973 GCA_036984385.1 Crenuchus spilurus
TGTATTTTGGGGGTGGGGGGTGGGGTAGTGCACTATATGCCCCTGTGGCACAGCATAAGTTTTGGCATTTGTTCTCCTTACATGACTTTTACTTTTATACTTTAAGTAGTTTTGAAACCAGAACTTTTGTACTTTTACTTGAGTAAAAAGCTTCAACTTCTATAAAAGTCTTTTTAAACCCTAGTATCTATACTTCTACCTGAGTCATGAATGTCAATACTTTTGACACCTTTGCGTGTAACCAGGCACATTTGTGGGCAAAGTGAGCAAATACCTTTTGCTGCACTGCTCCATATGGACTGCAAGTCTCTGTGTAAAGTCCTTTCAGAAACTGGTTGTGAAGGTTATGCGTTGAATTCTAGCAATAATTCTTGTCTTGAAGAGATTTTTATTCACAAGATGTAAAACCCAACATTGGTCCCTGTCCATCAGTTTTGTCTTTCAGCCTCAGTTCTGAGGAGAATGTCCTGTAGACTGGCATTGTTAGCACTGCTGGTAGACCTGTATGACCGTACACTTCATACACCTGCACATTCAGCTACTTCCTTCACACTCTGACCTTTAACCCCCAAATACAATCCAGTCATTATCATCTGCTTTGTGAGCCATTTTACACACATTCACTGCACTGCAACATTGCTTAGACCTTATTTTAATTGTTAAAATAACAAAGAAGTGCATTAAATTTCATCAAATAATAAGTCTTGGCAACATTCAAGCAGATTGGCTTTGGCTTGTGACTGTATATCTTTAGACAGTCATATCAGAATATAATGGTTTTGGCCTGGGATGTCACAGAAGTCACGTGACAGGGCTTGTATAAATAATCGAGCACACTAGTCAGTTGTAGCAGAGTATAAAACCATCATCACGGACAAAGGACATGATGTGACTGATGTCCGAAAGGTCATGATAAGTGGGTACCAGGTGAAGCATGATGGTGGAAGTGTCTCAGAAACAGAGTTCAATAGGTTTTTATTGTCATTTCAGCTACATACAGTACAGTACTTATTAAAACAAAACAACGTTCCTCCAGGTCCAGCAACACAGAACACAAGTGCAACAAAAAAACAAACAATAAACATACAACAACTACAAACCCTAATAAATACAAAAATACAGAACACTGCTTGTCTAATAGACTGACACATTACAGGATGAAGGGCAAATGTGATGCTGGTCAGTGGTACTGAGCGATATTTAGCAGAAGATTAGAGTTTATAACAGCAGTTTAAATGAGTAGCGACCCCAGTGATATTCTCAGCCGGCCTCACTATATGCTGGAGAGACTTGCAGTCAGATGCAGTGCAATTACCAAACCAGACAGTGATGCAGGTGCTCAGGACAACCACTAACTTTGTGGGATGTTTGTAGTGAAGGTGTACTGAAAATTGACTTTTTGTACATTGACTGTCTCCCATTGATGCCAAAAGGGAACAAGTGGTACACTCCACAGTGGACCAGTTGACCTCTATAAAGAACAAAGGCAGTGAGGAAAGTCAGCCAAAGTTGGCGATTGTCGTTGGGTAGGTGGTCATAACATTGTGTCACAACTAGGCCTGAATCAGTCCTCTCTGACGGAAGCTGTGGTCAGAGGGTGGGGACCGTGAGTCGCTCAGTACTTCCATGTCGATCGGTTAACCCGTGCAGTGACTGTCCCCAAACTGACGCGTTCACCGGGACCAGGATTCCTTCCCACGTGTCGCGCTGCCGAGGCGACTAAATATGTTCCTCGTGCGCGAGCCGCAGTGAGACACACACACACACACACACACACACACACACACACACACACACACACACACACACACACACACACACACACACACACACACACACACACACGTCAACGAACTCGCCGCGCGAGCGTCACACAGCGGAGAGTTCGAGAGCGACTCGCGCCGCCCGGCCTCTCGCGGTTCCATAGTGTAGTGGTTATCACGTCTGCTTTACACGCAGAAGGTCCTGGGTTCGAGCCCCAGTGGAACCAAGTTGTTTTTGAAGGCGTAACGAGGCCAAAAACACCACGCCTCATTTCAGTACTTAGGAAGTTGTTACTAAAAAAAGACAACAGTCTTAGTCACGTGAGAGAAGAGCTCTAAAGACAACCAATCAGCAGTATCACGGCAGATAAAAACATTTTGGCCTTTACAAAAAAAAATACCATCATACAGTACTAGTGTCCAAAAATCTTTCATCACATTTTCGAGGTTATCACTGGGGTACAGGTTTAGAGATGGGCTGGGCATTTATATGGGCATTTTTAGTGTGTGTGTGTGTGTGTATTAGGAATGCACTGAAATGAATAATTTGGCCGTATACTGAACACAGTTCTTCATTTATCATTATAAAATTAGTAACTCATTTTCATTTTCACGTTTTCATTTTTATTTCTGTTCTCATTTGCATTTTTAATTTTATTTT
Organism: Crenuchus spilurus; assembly: GCA_036984385.1. NCBI lineage: Eukaryota > Metazoa > Chordata > Actinopteri > Characiformes > Crenuchidae > Crenuchus > Crenuchus spilurus. The sequence goes on from BRDA01010687.1 coordinate 2,425, forward strand.
AATTTAAGGTGAGAAGTTGTTTATTGTTTATAGTGATTCTTTTTCTGCTGGGGGAGCTGCTGGAAACGGAATTTCCCTGAAGTAACCGTCCAAAGCAATTTATAAAATCTGAACTAAACTATTTCCCAAAATAAGTCGAGTAGTTAGTCAGGAATGATTGTCTGTAGTTTAATAAGCTGGTCTGACATCATTAGGTTTAATTCATTGTTTATTCTTTTATATTTGTATGTAAAACAAAGACAATAACATATGAATATGTATGAAGATGCATGTGTGTTACATTATTACTAATATTTAATAAAATGATGTAAAATGTCTAAAATGAATGATGTAAGTCACATGGATGTTTCATGTGTTTAATGTGAGTGTCATTGGCTACAGACACTGAAACACTTCACATTTCTTCTGCTAATTGTGAGACGATCCCTAACACTGCAGCACGGAGCACAAACACAAAGCTAAGCGGCTGTATTCTGGCTTCATCATAACAAGTGTAGTTTAGTAAAGGTTGTGCTCGTAGGTTCTTCTTCTGGTAACTGAGAGAATATTTGGTGCATCACTACTATATATATATATTTATCCGCACTCTGGCTGTAGACAAAAAATACAAGTACATTATTTTCCACATAATCTACATTCTTTTTGTCCTTCTATCAACACACTTTTGTGTTCCCTCAGAAAAACATGTTTTTGGGTGATCATCAGATGTGAATCTCTGTCCTCTTTCAGACCCAGAAAACTATCATTAGCTGATATTTGACTTTTGAACTTTTTCTTGGTTGATTAAGAATGTTTGTCATTTACTCTCAGACTCAGTGATGAATCCATGTCTCATCAACTGTAATTATTCTTTTTAAGAAACTTTAGCTCCAACTGTAGTTTACACATGCCCAAACGCATCTGCAACAAATCACTGCTGTTATTTTGTGCAAACCATAAATGGGGCGGCCATTTTTGTTGCACCGCAGTCATAAATGAACTGAAGTAACACGTTCAAACCTGCACAGCAGTTATAATGGATAAAGTCACCTACAGAAATTGTTAATAATACACTGCAGCCAAAAGAAGTTTAATACAGTGGTAACCCTACTTACGAGTTTAATCCGTGCAGGAGCCGAGCTCGTTAGCTGGTTTGCTCGTTAGCTGGTTTGCTCGTTAGCTGGATGCATTTTCCCCATAAGAATACATGTAAAACTGATTAATCCGTGTCAGCCGGCCAATATACAGTATACTTTAATATGCTAAATAATGGGTTTATATGGGTTTTTAAAACATAAACGAGACGACGCCGACGCTCGTGTAGGCTGGTGGCTAAGGAGGACAGGAGGACGGGCGTACGTGTATGGCATGGTTACACTTATCATATGAAAAGTAAAAGTAAAATGTATCTAACTTTCTTGTTCACTACCTTTTGCTGTCTTAGTGTCACTTTCACTAGCACTTTCAGTTTCACTGGACAGCGGTCAAAGGTAATGACTGACCTCTTCTTCTACGCTAGCATCTAGGGGATGCTACGGCCGCCGCGCCCCTAGCAGTTTGGCATAATTGAACAAATTTACGCTACTCGTTACTTGGAATTTTACCGTTACCTGGAACAAAAATATTCAGAGATCTCGACTCGTTACCTGGAATACTCGTTAGTAGGGTTACCACTGTATAACTAAAGTGTGGATCATTTTTGACAAGTATGTCAGTGACATCAGAAGCATTTGTAATGTTGGGGGGGTATATTGGTAGGGAATATGGAGGCCCTCCTCCAGAAAATTTAGAATGCAGAAGATGGCATTTCCTGCATTCTGGTGTATTTTAACAGCTTGTAAAACTTGTACTTTTACCTACATAAATAAACACTTGATTCAATAACTAGTTTATAGACAGATTCCTCTTTCAACTAGTCCATATATATATATTGGCAGTTTCTGATATGGGCAGCACAGGGCGCCACAACATCAGGGGTGGCACGAAGACGGCATGCCCAGCCCCCAAGAAGTTCTGTGAAGCAGCCTTGAGACTGATGTTAGTCCGATGTTAGTTAGTCTCCCAGGGCGCCAAACGGGCTAGGACTGCCACTGCATATATGCATCATCCTGTTTTTAAACTCAATGCTATGGCTAAGATAATGAAATTAATGTGACACAATTTATCACAAACAATTGGTGCATTTCACTTTTATTTTGTTTATTCTTGATTTAATTTTATTTGTAACACAACATGCCATTGTGCCAACCAATGGTGACACTCAACTGCATGTGTAAAAATAAGAATATTAATAACTTTACCCAAAGAATAGGTGCAATTTTTATAAGAACCAACAGTGAATTTAGGGGACATTTTACTTTTCTCTGATTTAACGAGAAGCCTACTCATAAAAAATGACATGGAATCATGCAGTCTTCATAACACAAAAATTACACTGTGCCAAGCAGTGGTGGCACAAATATAACTTTTATGCATGTAATTTTTAAAACAAAATAGGTTTACATGTTCCTTCCTCAGAACCACTTTTTCTACCACTTCATAACTTTTATCCCCCTTTTCTTCACAGTCCACTTGAAATAACATCCATCTCCATTCTCCCATTGTTTTCCTTTCCATTATTCCGTCCACTTGAATGATTTTCCCAATTTTACTCTTAGAAATGACTCTGACTCACTCTCAGTATCACGCTCCTACTGAAAGTTAGTGCAAAAGTTAGTAGGAAAAATTATGCTTAATCCATCTCTCTTGACTCTCTTTGCTTCTTTGTAAAGAATCTCTTTAATGTCCACTGTGAGGGATCAGATATTGCAAACAATTAATCGTCCTCAGAGAATAGCAATCTAGACTAGCCTATTGTTAATTGAAGTAAAGTAGCTTCCTCCTCTTTTTTATTATGTTGGGCATTGCAAAGCAACGCACAATATATTGTTATTTATATTCTTCTTCTTCTTCTTCCTCCGCCGGATTTTTGTCCCTCTTCTTGTCCTGCAGTTTATCGAGATATCGACACCGTTCCAACTCCAGATTGTTCGATCTGATTGCGTGATCCATGCTTGTATACAGAATTTTGATCGGATGCACGGTTTTCCTAAAAACGTCCTTAATCTGGGAATTTTTTCTCATTCAGAATGAATGGGGAGCAAAAATGTATGCTCATCTACTGTACTTCTGCTTGACCGATTCGCACCATTTCAGATACACTATATCAGGGCAGGCCCCCGAGCACAAATGCACTGTTGTTTTGACGCGCACTCATTTATTTGTCGTTTTATTTCCATCCCTTTTTCGTCCCATTGACTTCCATTTATTTTCACCCATACCAAATTCCAGGCCCGACAACCCCCAAAATTGATATACTACATCAGGGCAATTAATGGAGCTCTAGTCCAGAGCCATACTGACCCACACTCCTCTTTTTGTCATCTTTTTATCCCTCGTTCCTCCCATTGACTTCCATTCATTTTCACATACATACATGGCAACCACCTTGGATACCACAGCAACCCCTTAGCAACCACCATGGATACCATAGCAACACGATTGTAACCACCTCAGATACCATAGCAACACCTTAGCAACCACCAGGGATACCATAGCAACACGATTGTAACCACCTCAGAAACCATAGCAACACCTTAGCAACCACCAGGGATACCATAGCAACACTTTAGCAACCACCTCAGATACCATAGCAACACCTTAGCAACCACCTCAGATACCATAGCAGCACCTTAGCAACCACCTCAGGTACCACAGCAACACCTTAGCAACCACATGGATACCATAGCAACACCTTAGCAACCACCTCGGATACTATAGCAACACCTTAGCATCCACTTCAGATACCATAGCAACACCTTAGCAACTACCATGGATACCATAGCAACACCTTAGCAACCACCTAGCAACCACTTAGCAACACCATAGATACAGCATTACCTTACAAACCAACTGGGATAATTAGCAATGTGCAACATCCTTTTCTATTGTTTATGTGAGCAGTAATTTTATATGGCCTAGAGCTATTTTGAGGCAGTGTAATAAAATAATAAGGTTTTAGAGAATGCTAAATGTTACCGATGGTACACTATGGCCTTAATGCTGCATGCAAGCAGTAACCAGGAAAACCCGGAGTGGACTTTTAGTGGTATGAGTATTCTCCTATGAATCACGTGGAATGGATTCTTTCTCAAAGCAATAGTAACAGCTCTGGATGAACTAATATCTTATGGGAAATGTGTGGTGTCCCATTGAATTTTTCTTTTCAATATGAGTGGGACACGTCCTTTTCACACATTATTACCTGTGTAGTATGTATATAGATAGGTATATTAATTGATTTTCCATTGTGTATGTAATCTAATTTGAGCAAATATCTCTTCACTAAATCTAAGTTCGCTGTGTAACAGACAGTTTCCCATCTTGTGCCCCTGTTTTAAACCTGTAGGCCTAATCCTGTTTCATGTATGGTTTTACTGGGGATTAGATCTGAAACCTGGGTCCAGTCCTGTGCTTTACACACACTACAGACTATTTACACTCGTGAAATGACTGTTTTGGCACTTTAATGCTATTTTTCACTTGTTCACCATGTGCTACAAGACGTAATGCGGTGAAGACAAAAGGGCCTCGCTGGGGGTGATACCGTATCGTGTATAGTAATGTTTTAGCGACATCTACTGTTCACTTTGTGTATTGCAGCCACAGTCAACCTGCAGCAGTCAGAATCAGGTTTACTGGGCAAGTATGTTGACACATACGAAACTTGTTTCTGACTGCTGGTGTTTCTGAAGTGTTATATAAAATATACAGGTAATATACATGTAATTTACAGATAATACATTAAATAATATAGAGATTATACACAGATTATACAAGGATAAATAATAAAGACAAGGAGCCTTTTGTTTACAAAATATGCAAGCAACATGCAGATTAAATGAAGGACAAGTAGTGCAAGTGTAAACAAGTTTAGGAGTGAATGATGGTGTACAGAGGATGAGTGTAATAACTCTCAGAGTAGTTATGGATCAGCAGATGATATTGGTGGTCAACTGTTTATTAAGGTGATGGCCTGAGAGTACAACTGTTCCTGTGTGTGTAACTGTTCCTGTGTCTACAGGGCGGGAGGTGAAACAGGTTGTAAACAGAGTGCAATGAATCAGTAATAACTTCCTTGTTGTTGTTTTTGATGATGATGATGATATTTTATTATTATTATTATTATTATTATTATTATTATTATTATTATTATTATTATTATTATTATTATTAATAATAATAATAATAATAATAATAATAATAATAATAATAATAATAATAATAATAATAGATTGATATTCTAGTTACTACATTTACTCAGTTACATTTTTATGGACTTGTTCTCTCAAATCAGTGATTTTAACTAATTTTACTGAAGTATATTTGTGAGAGGACATTTGATTTGTTTTCTGTTTATTTGAGTTTAGTGTTTTGTAAATACTTTTTGCTGACTGAGTCACATCTCTGGTCCTTCAAAGCAAATGTTTATCAAAAACAAAAGAACAGAGAACAACAAACTTCAGTTCACATGCTGATAGGTTCTAGGTAAACAAACACGGTTCTTTGCACCCCTTAGATTTTCTTTACTTGCTTTTTTATATTTCTACTCAAGTTATAATTTTACTTCTATTCGAGTCATCATTTCATATAAGACATTTTTCACAAATGAATGTCTGTCTGTTGGTTTGACATCATTAGGCATAATAACACAAGTTTAATTGGTTATATTTGTATATAAAATAAAGACAATAATATATGACTATGTATGAAGATGCATGTATGTTATATTATTACTAATATTTAATAAAATGATGAAAATGTCTAAAATGAATGATGTAAGTCATATGGATGTTTTGTGTGTTTAATGTGAGTGTCATTGGCTACCAGTGTTGCGAATAATGGCGTTAAAAACGATCTTGTTCCCTGCATTCGTAAGTCATGCCCACAACATAACTATCTTGTTCCTGTGCCTTACTGGCAAAAACAGCTTCAATTTGCTATGAGCATAAAGATTGGACTCTTGAGCCATGGAAGAAGGTCATGTGGTATGATGAATCCAGATTTACTTTGCTCCAGAGTGATCGGCGCATCAGGGTAAGAAGAGAGGTGGCTGAATTGATGCACCCATCATGTCTAGTGCCTATCGTACAAGCCTGTAGGGGTAGTGTTATGAACTGGGGTTGCTGCTGTTGGTCAGGTCCAGGTTCAGCAACATTATGAGCCCAAAGAATGAGATCAGCTGAAAACCTTAGCAAACTGAACCACCAGGTTATTACATCAATGGATTGTCTATTTCCTGATGGCACTGGCATATTCCAAGATGACAATGCCAGAATTCATTGGGCTCAAATTGTGAAATTTTCACACATGGACTGGCCATGGCAGAGTCCAGACCTGAACCCCATTAAAAATCTTTGGGATGTGCTGAAGAAGATTTTGGGTAGTGATCCAAATCTCCCTTCATCATTACAATACCTTGTGGAAAAAATAATGCAACTCTCGACAGAAATAAATGTTGTGACATTGCAGAAGCTTGTGGAAACGAAGCCACAGTGAATGCATACTGTAATCAAAGCTAAAGGCGGTCCAATGAAATATTAGTGTGTGACCTTTTTTTGGCCAGGCAATGTATAATAAAAAATCCTATTTAACAGATATACTAACATGCAAACAGCCCAGTGTGCAAATTGTGGAAGTATGTACTGTAAGTTTGTGTAAGCTCCAGTGAACATCAGGTCCAATCAATGGCATCAGGAGTAACGCAAGACCTGCTGCACCAGCGTAAGGTCTGACAATGGCTCCGAGGACTTCATCACGGTACCTAATAACAGTCAGGGTACCCTTGACTACCATATGACCCTCTCCAGACTATCATGGACCTGCCGCCGGTCATGTTGCATCTCCAGACTCCTTCACGTCTGTCATGTGTGTGCATTCTGAATCTGCGAAAAAAAATAACAGGGGGCCAATGCTGGACCCTATTCTCTAGTGAATGCCAGTTGAGCTGCATGGTGCTTGGCTCTGAGCACAGGTCCCATGAGGGGATCTCAGGCCCTCAGGTCACCCTCATGGCGTCTGTTTCTGACAGTTTGGTCACAAACATGCTCATCAGTAGCCCACTGGAGGTCAGTTGTCTCTGGCACTGCTCCTCCTGTTCCTCCTCACATAACGGAGCAGATACCAGTCCTGCTGCTGGTTGATGCCCTACTATGGCCAAGTCCAGCTCGCCAGCCTGTGTCCTGGTATCTCCTCCATGCTTTTGAGACTATGCTGAAAAACAACAAACCGTCTTGCGATGTCATGTATGGGTGTGCCATCCTGAAGGAGCTGGGCTACCGACACAAACAGATTGGGCTGCAGGTATTTCCTCAGTTTAATCACAAAGACACTAGAATACAGAACTAGAGAAGCCATGGAGGATAAAGTGAGAGTAACTGTCTATGGCCACCATCTATAAAACCATTCCCTTATTCGGAGGTGGTTGACTTGCTGTTGCCGCTCCTTTGCATCTGTTGTCTCTTTGATTTCCGCCAAAACAGGTGAAATTGGCTCACAATGGTTTACCTTTCCTGCGCATGGGGCCTCATTTGGATAGGGGAGCACCACCTATAACTTTGCTACGCACACAAAGCATTTGTGCTTAGGCCACCCACATGCCTAGCACCGGTACTGCTACCTGGACAGGTTTATATCCATGAACCTTAACTGACTTGGTGTTATACTGTGATGATTACATGTTCCCTTAATTTTTTAACAGTGTATTTCATACTAGAGGTCTGTATTACTGCAGGACTCCCGCAGGACCCGCGGGACCTGTCACAATATCTTGCGGCATGGGACTAAATTTAATTCTTTTTAATTAGCATTATTTTTTAAGTGTATGTGTTTCACTCCACAGATGGGTTAAATGTGGGTGTCAAATTCTGTTGTGTATAAAAAGTTTAACCTAAATTCAGTTAGGGTTAAATAACTTGTTGCCAGATGTAACATAATCACCCATCCATAATTATATGGGAGGATCTTACCTATTTACTTAGTTAAATCCAGGTAGTCACCTTTTTGGGCCAGGCAGTGTACGTTTAAATTACAATTTCCAACCTACCTGCCATAATACATTTGTTAAATGAGATTACAAGCCTTAATTTATATATGGATGTTCAAACTGTGCATGTTTTACTATTTTATTTTACTCAGCTAGCAAGCTTAGCTAATGGTAACATCTGGAATTAAGGGGTAGTTAAGTAAATAACTAACATTACACATTGCAGTAGCATTGCTTTAAGCACTCACAAATGATTTTCTTATCCCCCCAATTTTTTAAAATATTTTCTAATGACGTAATACAGAACTTATTAAAGGAAGAGAGAGAAGAAGAAACAGTACAAGGGCAAAAAAAGAGATAAAATAAATAAAAATATTATTTTCAAGAAGATTCACAGTATTGGCAGTTATTTTAGCAGCACTATAAACTTTATTACATAATCTATAGAGTAAAATCTTGTATTAACCAAAAGAAATAATATCGTCGCCTCATTAATACAAAATAACTTGCTAATTATTTGATTATCACAAAAGCTAACGTTAACGGAGCATTTCAGTGTGATTTACACTTTCGCCCGTCTTCGGTCCATCACAGTTCATTTGTCTAGCCAGGGGATATAGATTCTCTGCTAATCCTCTCATTGAGTTGAGACTTTTATTTTGCAATCGCAAGACATCGTCGCCATTTTGAGTTTTGCCGGTTATTGTTACCGCCCGCTTCACTCTACATGTTAGCAAGTTTATGTACAAATAAACAGAAGTGATCGTTAAACTATGGCGAATATAGCAGCTGCAGTGGCCGCAGCGGCGGGGAGAGACCCGGCTGTTGATCGCTCTTTACGCTCAGTCTTCGGTAAAGATATTTTATTTCTGCATCAGTAAATAATCAGGTCAGGTTATTTAACAGACATGCACACCAGCTAGCCTAGCATGCTAATAATACAGATTGTAGAAACAGATAAAACCTGACATTTGTTCATTTGTTGTTTTGTTTCTGTTCCACTGACATGAACATTTTCATTATGTGGACGTTTCTTGTGTTTCGTTTAAACCCCAAACATCGTTTATCATTTTAAATCATTTTGTTTTTATATTTAAAAGTAATCGCATCTTACTAAAATTCATTTCGGGGAGGTGTATAACAGACCACCACATCCCAAAACTGTGACCTAAAAATATAGAATAATATGTACAATTTTATTAAATTAAGCTTATTATATTACAATGTATTTATCTACACAGTTTTCCATATTTTGTATATTATTTTGTACTCCATTATTATATTTTATTTTATATAACATTTTATAGTATTCATTTTTTTTATATTATTACATTATATTATTCTATTTCAACCTTTTTTATTTGGAGCTTGGCTTCAACACAGCACAGACTATTTTAAACAACATATATAATTTTTTTTTTTTTTTGTCAATGTGATTACACAAAACAGGATTTGACCTCCACATGTAACACATCTGTTCAGTGAAA
>BRDA01010687.1:12073-40228 GCA_036984385.1 Crenuchus spilurus
TTTTAAACAACATATATAATTTTTTTTTTTTTTTGTCAATGTGATTACACAAAACAGGATTTGACCTCCACATGTAACACATCTGTTCAGTGAAACACACACACCAGGCTGTGAAATAGTAAATAAAACGTATATCTTTGTTGTTTTTTTGGCCGTTCAATGGAATTTTATTGTGATTTGCTTATTATTCCCCAGTCGAATAGGAGAAACTTTGTTGTAAATGTCGGGGAGTGTAGGTAGAGTATTTTATTTGAAAGTGAAAGTGCACACAGAGGAATTTGACCTCATTTGTACAGTGAAACACAAGTGAACAGTGAACATACGTGACCAAAGCGGTGGGCAGCTCTAATTCATGGTGCCTTGCTCAAGGACACTTCAGTCATGTCCTGCCAGGGCATCAAACCGCAAACCTTCTGGTCACAAAACTGGATCCCTAACCACCAGCCAGCAGCTGCCCCCCTTTATTAGGTTATTTAGGTAGTCACCAAAAAACATCCTACACCTGACCCACAGACTTGGTTAACACTTAATAAATAGGAAATAATCAACAATGTCCTTATACAGAATGCTGTTAACCATGAACATTGAGCACCGATACAGCCACCGATTTGTGATAAATCTACACTTTGATGAGATTTTATTGATTATTTAATATTTTCAAAGTTACAATAAAATGATGTACATCAAGATTTTTTTTGTGCATGATTTTTAACATTTTTGTACTCATGCTCTTGTGTCACAGTGGGAAACATTCCATATGAAGCTACAGAAGAGCAGTTAAAAGACATCTTCTCAGAAGTTGGGCTTGTTGTCAGTTTCAGGTATGAGCCTCAGACCAGACACGGTGTGCTTTGTGCCTTTATGTGGAAAAATAAAATGACTGTAAAAAAACTCTTCCTAGATTGGTGTATGACAGAGAAACTGGAAAACCAAAGGGATATGGCTTCTGTGAGTATCAAGACCAGGAGACGGCACTCAGTGCCATGCGTAACCTGAATGGTAGAGAGTTCAGTGGCAGAGCCCTGCGGGTGGACAATGCTGCCAGTGAGAAGAACAAGGAGGAGCTGAAGAGTAAGTGTGTTTATTACGGGAAACATTTTATTTTGAGATCTTTTTGTAATAGGAGATATATTGTTATACATTATGATCTATGCTTTTACCCTCAGGTTTGGGCACTGGGGCGCCAATCATTGAGTCCCCGTATGGAGACAGCTGCTCAACAGAGGAGGCTCCAGAGTCTATCAGTAGAGCTGTGGCCAGCTTGCCCCCTGAACAGATGTTTGAGCTTATGAAACAAATGAAGGTGAGTTTTAAAAAAAAGAATGTGGTGGGCCTTTTCAACTAAAATGAACTCTGGTTCATGAACTGATTTCTTTTCTACAGGCTGTCTTTTATGGATTTTCTGCAGTGTGTGCAGATGTTTTCTCAAGTTAATGTAACTCCAATCATTGGAGCACCTTTTAAGTGATGAAGCTTCATTCTATTAATCGGAGAAGCATCACAGTAAACAATGTTATCACTGTAATAAAGCCCTCAGTATTTTCTGTGTTAATAATTAGGGATGTACCAAATTTTTCATGTTTATAAATCATTCTAAAAAGAATAACTAAACTAATTCCCAAAATAAGTCTTGTAGTTAGTCATGAATGACTTTCTGCTGGTTTGACATCATTAGGTTTAATAACGAGTTTAATTGATTATATTTGTATATAAAACAAAGACAATAATATATGAATATGTATGAAGACACATGTGTGTTACATTATTATTAATATTTAATAAAATGATGAAAATGTCTAAAATGAATGATGTAAGTCACATGGATGTGTTGTGTGTTTAATGTGAGTGTCATTGGCTACAGACACTGAAACACTTCACATTTCTTCTGCTAATTGTGAGACGATCCCGAACACTGCAGCAGGGAGCACAAACACAAAGCTAAGCGGCTGTATTCTGGCTTCATCATAACAAGTGTAGTTTAGTAAAGGTTGTGCTTGTAGTTTGTTGTCTTCTTCCATTTTAGCACCAAACTGTAACTGTGCTGGTGAATCTGTGTTTTGGTGATGAGGAAAACTACAATTCTGTCCAAAAAAGTAACGGTGTCATTAAAACATCAGTGTTCAGTGTTAATTATTAAGTCTTTTCACTTATTCGGCTGGACACAAAGTTGTTTTTGGTGAATAGTTTTGGTTGCCAAATATTGAGGATATCCGTATTAATAATTTGTTGCAAAACTAAACTGTTATAATTACATGTAATGTGACATTTCAAGCCTTTTTTCTGTTTTATTGTTGATATTGTTTAAACAAATGAAATATTCTCATCATTTTAGATTCTGGAATTCTGATTTTTAGGACCTTTAAGCCATAATGATCAACAATCGAACACAAACGACTTGAAATGCTTCACTTTAATGAATATAAAACATGACCGTTTAACTCGTTGAACTAAATTGTGAACAATAATGAACTTTTTCATTATTTTCTTATTTTTTAAGCTGCACATGTACCTCGTCCAACAAAAGACAGTTGAGTCTTTAGATAAGGAAGCTGTTACTGACACACAATGATCACTAGATGGTGCAGGTGGTTTGGTCATAACAGGCTGAGGTGGGTAGAGTAGCCAAAAATTGCACTCAAGTAACAACCTTATTATTATTATTATTATTCCCTCCATCGTTTTTCCGGACTGCTGGAATTCTGGAAAAAATGTTTGACTGCATTTACTGAGCTCAGAGGGGGAGGCTGTGGGTTGGTGTTGACTATCTTTATGGCAACCTTAGACAATTCTTGTGGTGGCCATTTGCAAAAATTATTGAAATAAAATCATACTTATGTAAAAAAAAATAACAAACCTGCCTGCACCTCTGAACAAATTTGAACTTGATTATAAAAATGGTTCCAACATCAGAAATCTATGAATACAACAATTCCCTTAAGGTTTATACTTAAGGTTGAAGGTTTTTTCAACTGGTCACAGGCCTCTAACAAAAATCAGTCTCTCCCAGCCCCTACCTCACTCTTACAGGACATCTGTCACTTTGGATGCCTTCTTATGATCGTTGATGGTGTTTGTTTTGCTGAAAGATTGACCCTTTTTCATCCTTTGTTATTCAGCTGTGTGTTCAGAACAGTCCTCAGGAGGCCAGGAATATGCTCTTACAGAATCCCCAGCTAGCCTACGCTTTACTTCAAGCCCAGGTCGTCATGAGGATCGTAGACCCTGAGATCGCTTTGGTGAGAGTTCAAGAAACATTAATGTTGTCACCTTTATAAACACACATTTACTGGACAGAAATAGGAATGAAGAGAATAGAGTGAAATAAATAAATGCTGTTTGTAATGGTAGTCTTTTTTTAAATCATTGCTATTGTGACCTTATAAAGAGAAATTGTTCTCTGCTTTCAGAAAATGCTTCATCGACAAGCTGCTGTACAACCCATAGCTCCCAACAGTCAGGCAGGGCCATTGCCAGTGTCTAACCAGCCTCTTTCTCAGCCTAGTGTTCCTGTGTCCCAACCACAGCCAATAGTGAGCATTTCCATGTTTTTCAACACAGTGCTGTGTCTCGTATGTCACTAATGTGGTCTTGTGAGTTTTCTTAACCCTCTGGAGTCGGAAATTCTGCAAAAACACTTAGAACTGTGACATTTTATTCTAGAAACAAAACTAAACATACCCAGGAAATGGTTATAGATATATAAAACGTGACCCTGATAAGGATGTGATAATGGAGATATATATAGTCAGTCATGGCCAAAAGTGTTGGCACCTCTGAATTTTTTCCAGAAAATGAAGTATCTCTCCCAGAAAATTATTGCAATTACACATGTTTTGTCATACACATGTTTATTTCCTTTGTGTGTATTGGAACAACACAAAAAACAGAAGAAAAAAAGACAAATTTGACATAATTTCACACAAAACTCCAAAAATGGGCCGGACAAAATTATTGGCACCCTCAACTTAATATTTGGTTGCACACGCTTTGGAAAAAATAACCTGAAAGGAATCGCTTCCTGTAACCATCAAACAAGTTTCTTACACCTCTCAACTGGAATTTTGGACCACTCTTCTTTTGCAAACTGCTCCAAGTCTCTCATATTTGAAGGGTGCCTTCTCCCAACATCAATTTTAAGATCTCTCTACAGGTGTTCAATGGGATTTAGATCCGGACTCATTGCTGGCCACTTTAGAACTCTCCAGCACTTTGTTTCCATCCATTTCTGGGTGCTTTTTGAAGTATGTTTGGGGTCATTGTCCTGCTGGAAGACCCATAACCTAGGACGCAAACCCAGCTTTGTGACACTGGGCCCTACATTGCGACCCAAAATCCTTTGGTAATCTTCAGATTTCATGATGCCTTACACACAGTAAAGGCACCCAGTTCCAGAGGCAGCAAAAACAACCCCAAAACATCTTTGAACCTCCACCATATTTGACTGTAGGTACTGTGTTCTTTTCTTTGTAGGCCTCATTCAGTTTTCGGTAAACAGTAGAATGATGTGCTTTACCAAAAAGCTCTATCTTGGTCTCATCTGTCCACAAGATGTTTTCCCAGAAGGATTTTGGCTTACTTACATACATTTTGGCAAACTGCAGTCTAGCTTTTTTATGTCTCTGTGTCAGCAGTGGGGTCCTCCTGGGTCTCCTGCCATAGCGTTTCATTTCATTCAAAAATCGACGGATAGTTTGAGCTGACACTGATGCACCCTGCGCCTGCAGGACAGCTTGAATTTCTTCGGAACTTGATTGGGGCTGTTTATCCACCATCCGGACTATCCTGCGTTGCAACCTTTTATCAATTTTTCTCCTCCGTCAACGTCCAGGGCGATTAGCTACAGTGCCATGGGTTGTAAACTTCTTGATTATGTTCCGCACTGTGGACAAAGGAACATCAAGATCTCTGGAGATGGACTTGTAACCTTGAGATTGTTGATATTTTTCCACAATTTTGGTTCTCAAGTCCTCAGAAAGTTCTCTTCTCCTCTTTCTGTTCTCCATGCTTAGTGTGGCACACACACACACAATGCAAAGATTCAGTCAACTTCTCTCCTTTTTATCTGGTTTCAAGTGTGATTTTTAAATTGCCCACACCTGTTACTTATCACAGGTGAGTTTGAATGAGCATCACATGCTTGAAACAAAGTTATTTACCCTCAATTTTGAAAAGGTGCCAATAATTTTGTCCGGCCCATTTTTGGAGTTTTGTGTGAAATTATGTCAAATTTGCCTTTTTTTCCTCTGTTTTTTGTGTTGTTCCAGTACACACAAAGGAAATAAACATGTGTATAACAAAACGTGTAATTGCAATAATTTTCTGGGAGAAATGCTTCATTTTCTGGAAAAAATTCAGGGGTGCCAACACTTTTGGCCATGACTGTATTGGACAGATGCACCATTTGCCATTCATATGGTGACAGCAGAGTAATCTTGGACGTACGATTGGAGGATTAGCAGCTCAGGGAAGTGCGAAAACAAAGGTGCTCTCCTGAACAAAAGACTAATCGCACCTCACCTCACACCCGTCTCATAAATATTCAATCTTGGACCCACTGAATGAGTATAAAACTGTCACCTCACATTAGTTAAGCTTTAGAAATAAAACCACATACAATGTCTAAAAACTGTAATGAGCAGTGTGTAGCCAACACCTCTGTTTATTCAGTTCTGAGCTCAAAAGTCTTGACTAGAAATGTTTAGAGTGGGTTTTCACAATATATCAGCACATCTGAAAACAGATTTTTGGAAAGTCTAAGTTTAGAGCAGATTTAATCAGAATATAGATTTATGACACTCTTACTGTTTTATCTCTGTTGTTGCTGAGTTTGTGCTGAACTAAAGCCTGTGTAACACTTTGGAAACAATAATTTTAGATGCGTGTAATTAGTAAAAAAAAGTCAAGCCATATTAGACTACAAAATAAAAATACTCTCAGACTCCAGAAGGTTAAATCAGAACACCCTAGACAAATTTCAGAAATTGAGCCGAATTGTAATAAAGCTGCTTTTGGTTTGTCTTTGTCTCTTTAAAGACATAAGAATACATACACAGAGTAACTCTATGAAAGCCAGCTGTATGTTTTCAAGCACGACTTCACAGTAATGTGAGTTTCTTCTTTTATTCTCATGGCTCACAGCCAGGAATGCATGTTAATGGTGCACCACAGATGATGCAGCCTGCTCAGATGGGAGGTGGTGTACCAGGGCCAATGCCAGGACAGGGGCCGATGCCAGTGCAAGGACCAATGCCAGGGCAGGGGCCTCTGGTTCCAGGAGGTAAATTTGGCGACCTTTCTTATTTGTGTACCTGTCTACAAGTTATGGTATGTGCATGACCAGAGCTGTGGTCCCTTCTCTGCAGGTGGGATGCAGCCTCAGATAGGGATGCCCCCAGGAGGCCCAGTTCCCATGGATAGGGGACCAGGTACCTGTTTTTGACATATAATTCTATTTTAATGTGTTCAGAAGTTGCGTAGGATGACCTGAGATTAGATCTTTGTATTCCTATTGTCTTGATACAGTGCAACTCACTAAAGCAGGGGTGCCAAACTCCAGTCCAGGAGGGTTGTTGTCCAGCACAGTTTGGTGATTTCTCTGCTCTGACACCACAAACAAACCTACTGAGCTGAATCAGGTGTGTTTGATCTGGAAGATCACCAAACTGTGTGGCCCTCCAGGACTGGAGTTTGACACCCCTTCACTAAAACCTTTTTTTGCAAGGTAACCTGATGCTAAATGGCAACGTTTTCAGCATGAAAATTTCAGCTTAGGTCTGTAAACCTTAAACAGTACCCATGAGGCCTTATGGTTTAGAATTGCTCCTCAGTAGTATCGTCAGAGGATGCTGTGTACTTTCTCAGTCCTCTTTCCTGTTCCTTTACTTAATGCTGACCCAGGAAACCTTCAGGACTCTCCTGTAGGATCATCTGGGCCGGCCTCTATCGAGCGGCCACAAGGTATCACTGGTTCATCTTGATGTGCTCAAAGATGAGACATCTGGGTTGTGTTTTCACTCAGAGAAGCTGTTTTGCATGAGAGCATTTCATGTTGTTTCCACATTAGTGCTTCTTCTGTGCAGATCTGTGTAGCATGTTGACAGTTTGTGTTTCGTAAAAGATGATTTTGTTTCATATCAAAAGTCCCCCTGCACCACCTCAAGGCCAATTTATACTTCTGCGTTGCATCAACACGTAGCCTGCTCGCGTCACCTGCGCTGTAACCTGCACTTATACTTCTGCGTTGGTCTGTCTGTGATGCTCTGCAGTTACACCGAAAAAACACTAGGTGGTGATAGGGTTTCTGTGTTCGCTTCCTCGGAATACTACAAGGAATCATAGAGATGTTCGTATTTACGGGGTTCCTCGTTGAGTCTTTCCTCAACTTGATCCGTTGTTGTATAAGAGCCGGTTTCTCTCTGGTGTTTCTCAGCTTGTAATCATGATTTTAAAACTGGCGGCAGAGGCACGGATACAATGTGGCGGTCCAATCAGAGCTGCTGCAGTTTGCGTCGACGCAACGCGTAGCTACGTTTTTGGAGAGGTGTGCGTCAAGGTATGGAGTTGGTACGCGTAGGCTACGGCGTAGGTTGGACGCAGAAGTAATAAAATTAGCCTTTAGTCAGCAATGCATTAAACCATGATTGGCATAAGTGGGCGTTAACAACAAAAGGAAACATTTAACACTTTGACAGTTTCTGACTGTGTTCAGGTTTCCATGACACACTTGTCAGACAAGCTCCAGTGCTAGTGAATGAGGTTGAGAAATGCACCACTGCATACGAAACTTGCTTTAGTCCTAAATGCTAGTGTCATCCCTCTTTCAGACAGCTTTCTCCTTTGTGCTCATTTGTGTTATTTCTGGTCCATCCAGATCCATTGTAAGACCTAGTTTTTTAACTTGACTGTGGCCTTTTCTTAGTGCCAATGGTAGACCCCCGGGCTCCTATGCGAGGGGCTCCACCAGGACCTCAAGGAATTCCTCCAAGAGGCCTTCTGGGTGATGGCCCTAATGACCCCAGAGGTGGATCATTGGTCAATGTCACTGGTGACGTAGTGGAACCAGGGTAAGTATCTTTAAGGTTATCTGATAAGTCTTATCTGTTCTTTTTACTAGATGTCTTTATCTCATTCGGCAACTGTTCTTAAGATGAAATGTCATCTTGGAATCACAACAATTCTGACACTCGCCACTGTTTTCATATTTGAATAGACTTACAAAACACTTGTCCAAAATATTTGGTTAATGTGTTTTCTTCATTTCTACAGTTGTGTTGTAATATAGGATTTAAACATCAGTCATTCACAGAACATATTTAAGAATAATCAAAGGAAGACGATCGTGAATGAGACTCATTGTTTCAGGAAACTTGCGCCTCGAGGGAAGGACATGACCATGAAGATCAGGTGGTTAGCTTAGCACATAGATAGCATATAGATGCTAGTCTAAGCAATGCAAAGTGAGATTTATTTATGTGGAGTGTCGCAAAAAGCAGTCACCAAGCACCAATTTAATAAACCTAAAGCCCAAGTGTAAGCTCCACTAGCCTTTGAATGTCCTTTTAAGTTGCTTTATGCTCAGTCCATTAAAGTCCATAAGATTTCAGCTCAGGCTTCCCTCTCATGTCCATAAGCCCCTCCTCTTGTGTTGTTCAAACAGTCCTTTTATTCTACCCCAGGATCCCTGGCTCTAACCAGCTCCAAGTGTATGGCGTTAAGAGGCTTGATGCTGTGCCGTTTAAGGAATCAACGATCACGGGCGTTGAGCTTAAGCTTGTGCCCTTTATACCCTGAAATTCCTCCAGATTCCTTGAATTGTTTCATGATATTATGCATCTTGGAGAGAAAAGTATTCAAAGCCCTTCCTTATTTCTCTTTGAGCATTGTTTTGAAACATTTCTAACTTGGTGTCCTCTGCCTCAGGGATTCATGGTTACACTCATGTTGACATCACCTGTTTGAAATTGCACCATTATTTAGTTTGTAACCTCATTGCTATTAAAAAAAATCCTAGAACTCAATAGCCATCCATCTTTGGTCACTAAATTGGCTGTTTTGGTTTCACATGTTCACAGAATATTTTGCCAGTAGTGCTGTGGAACATCTAGGTCAGGGATACTAATTGCACGGCTCCCGAGCCACATGCGGCTCGCCATGCTTTATTGGTGGCTCTCGTGACTGGTTACAAAAGTACGCCAGCACAGCCAAAGTATTTTTAAAGTATGCTGCAGAGACATATCATTCACTCAACATTCCAAGCACTTGCCTTCTATTTCTAATTTTGCCTCAATTAACGTTGGTTCCAAATGGGGGATACTGTGGAAGCTGGCAACACAGGCACTGTTTCCAACAGCAGGCTGCAAGAGACAGCAGAGCACAGTTGCCAGGTTTGAGGATTTCACGCCAAAATGGGCTTGTTTGAAAATCCAGTCGCGGGTGAAAATTCAGGGGTTAGGGGTTTTTTTTGCGTTTTTTGGGGCTACTTTAAAAAAATTGCAGCGGCTGCCAAAAAACAACAAAAAAGTGGGTGTTGCCTTGGATGTTACATGAATGAGAGCATAACGACAACTAAAGGAAGGCAGTCATATAAAAAGTTTGAAATGGAGGAGCCCTTAAAAGTCACGAAAAAAAGACAAAAACGCATGAGCTTGAGTGAAATTAAATAACAGATGGAAAGAACTGTCCAAAAGTTCATAATAGCTCTTCATGTAACCAGAAATCACAAGGCGATGAAAAAAAGAGGATCAGAGGAGAGAAAGAAGAGAGTTCAGGAGGGGCAAGAACAGAAATAAGTCTGTTTTGTTTTTATTTTGCTTATTATGGTACTATTAAATGTTCTTGAGTGGGATATACAACTTATAAAAGAACTAATAAAACACTCATGTTACCATATTATTAATGACTTTAAGATAAATAGCAATACTGATAATAAATCCCTTATAAACGAAATACTAAGTCGTACGAGTTGTTTTGCCACTCGCTTCAAACGTGTGACAGACTGGGCTAGTTTAAGCTTCTAAAGGGCGAGTTTTAGATTGACTTTAGACTGGATATTTTTGTTGGACCTGGCAACCCTGCAGCAGAGCACCTAGTTCATAAGTGGGTTGTTTATTTTTTTCCATTATTTGAGTGATGTGGGGTGATATTGTGGCTCTCCACTTGACTTTGATCTGTCAATATGGCTCTTTTGGAAAAAAAATTAGTGAGATTCGCTGATCTACGTGGTCTTTTGCAAACTTCAAACGTGCAGCAATGTTTTTTTTGGACAGTAGTGGCTTCCTCTGTGGTGTTCTTCGAATAACTCCATTCTTGTTTAATGTTTTCATTATTGTAGGTTTGTCAACAAAAATGCTAGCATGTGCCAAAGATTTCTGTAAGTCTTTATCTGACACTCGAGGATTCTTCTTCACTTCAGTGAACATTCTGCGCTGTACTCTCTTGCGCAGTCATCTTTACAGGACAATCATGCCTAGGAAGAGTAGCAACAGTGCTGAACTTTCTCTATTTGTAGACAGTCTGTCTTACTGTGGACACAAACATCAAGGCATTTAGAGATACTTTTGTAACCCTTTCTAGCTTCATGCAAGTCAACAATTCTTGATCGTAGGTCTTATGATAGCTCGTTTGTGTGAGGCATGGTGCACATCAGGCAATGCTTCTTGTGAACAGCAAACTCAAAACTGGTGTTTTTTATAGGGCATTGATTGGCTCCAGGTTGGCGGACTTCTGGCTCCAATTAGCTCATTCCGCAAATTTGCCTAAACGTTCACATATGTTTTCCACCCTTGCACTGTGAATGTTTACATATTGTGTTGAATAAAAACATGAAAACATATTTTTTGTTCAGTATTAGTTTAATCAGACTGTGTTTATTGTTGTGACTTGGTTGAAGAATAGAACACATTTAATGACCAATTGGTGCAGAAATCTAAGTAATCCCTAATGATTCACATACTTTTCTTGCAACTGTAAGTGACCACTTTGTGATTGGTCTGGGCAGTGCTTATGCAAACAGTACCGAAAAATTAGGAGTGTCCGGTTTACTCAAAGAGCAGATAAATATGGTGAAATATGTTTAGTCATGTATTGGTCATCAGAACATTCCTCACAGGGCATACTTTTTTTGCCCACAAGAGCAAGATAAACGTACTTGGAAAGCAAACAGATTTAGGTTTTAAATATGCAGAGGAATATCAATCTGTTACCTGAATCTGGATCTCAAGCTGTATTACTCCTGATTCTAATCTTTATGTTTGTGTTGTGTTTAGTCGTAGTTACATCGGAGTCCCTCCACCACACCAGGGGCAACCCATGCACATGGCCCCTCCAGACATGCGTGGATCCCACGACATGAGAGGAGCCCCTATGATGGGAGAGCCTAGAGGTCCTATGATGGAGCAGCGTGGCCAACCCATCGACTCTAGAGGTACTTGATCAAATGTGATCTACATTACTAATACGCATCTGATTTAATGGTGTTGTGTTGGGGGATCTATTATCTCTTGCAGAGGCATTCGTCAGTATCTAGTGTTCAGGATAAATTTGCTGGACCATATTTACAAATTTAGTGCCACCATCATCGTCCATCATTTCTGCTGGTATCACTAGTGATTTCAAAAACGTGTCACCTGATATTCTGATAAGTTTCAACTTTCATGTAGAGAAACTACTCCTGGTGGCCAGTTATAGAGGTTACTTGGTGGCCTCTGTAAAAGATTGTTTTAGTTAGTTCCTCCTTTAACAACAAGTAGAACAATGTCTTCTTTTATTTAAGAAAGAACATGACAGATGTAAATTTGTAATTTTCTGCTATTTTACACTATATTTGACATTTTAACCTGCATTTTATTTACTTAATTTTATGCATATTACTTAGTTAACATTTAACTGTACTTATTCAGAAAAAAATGGATTAGTTTCATTTGAGAGTCTATTTTAATAATATAGTTTAAAATATTGCCTCTTGAAGTTAAGGGGTATTGCTTGAAAAAATTGTAAAAAAAAAACAAAGATAAAATTGCACATTTTTGGTCTCTAAAAATACACATCTCTAACTTTAAAGCAGCTTGATTGTATAAGCAAATAGTTTTTAAGATCCAACCTAGAACCTGCTGGAGCCAATATGAAAAATGGGTAGATGAAAGCTGTTTGAGCCTCAGTTGTTTTTTTATAAAAAAAATTGTGAATGTTTTTCAAGGAATTAACCAATGTGACCCACTAGGCTACAGGTGAAAAAGCAGAATAGTCTTTTATCTTCTTATGCCTAAATAGCTGAATCAGATATGACCAGACATGTGAAAATGAAATGAAATCATTTCAAATACTTGGAACATCTTCATTTAATTCAGTGGAACCTTGACTTACGAGTGACCTAACTTATGTATTTTCTGAGGTATGAGCCATCACTTTGTAGTTTCTTTTTTTGCTTTATGATATGAGTGGAGATCTAAATTATGAGCAAGCTTCTGCCTCCTGCCACTAGGAGTCACTAGTGAGCGTGAGTGAGTGCACTGCTGACACTGTAGAGAAGACAAACATTTCCTTAATATTTTGAAATAGAAGAAGAAACAAAGCTCTTTGGACAGGATTTTATTGAAATGCCCTGCAAGTGAAAGTGTGGAGAAAAATGCAAAAGTCACTGAAGATCTTTAAGTTTGATATTTAATGTAAATGCACATAATAAACCAATTTATTTCTTTACATTCTCTTTTATTATTTATTACTATTTCTATACACTGTTATTTATAAAGTACATGTTTCTTATTAACAACATACAATTGTTGTGGTTTTTGTGGGGCTGGACCCGGATTAATATCATTTTAATTCATTTTATTGGGGAAATTTAATTTGATATACGAGCAAATTAAGTTATGAGCTCCATCACAGAATGAATTAAACTCATACGTCAAGGTTCCACTGTATAGTGTAACGCTGTTTTGAATGGTAAAAACTGCAGGGGACCAAAACTGCCTTTTGGAAAACTGCAGGGAACGTCCCCCTAAATTACATCCATGGATGACTCGCAGGGCCAAATAGAATTGGCGTTAATGGCACTTAAAAAGAAAATCGTGTTAAATTGAGATTGTGTTAATGTGTTAATGCGTTAACTTTGACAGACCTAAAATTTATATTTTGTTTTGTTTTTAAATGCCTGTCAACAAATTATGTAATTTTAGCAGCCAGTGCTAAAGTGCTAATAACATGGGGTCTGATTGATATTTAAGTTACAATTTTAAATACGCAATCTGATAAACTAATAACATGCAAACAGTTTTGCTGTTCATGTCTTTCATTGAGCACATCCACAAAGAAGGCTAAAGAAAGTAAATGAACCTTAATGTTAATGACGTCTCCAAGAGCTGATCAGTAGATGTTTTGAGTAAAGAAATGAGATTAGAGGTGTGGGTTACACTGGTGCGTTGTCCATTAAATAAAACAAAACATAGGTGCTGATTCTCAAGAAAATCTGGTTTTGTGAACCAGGCCTCGATGCGAACATCTTTCAGAAGGGTGTGGATAATTATTCTGTGTTCAAAAATCCAGGTAATTGCAGGGTTCTCTTATTTTATCAACCAATTGTATGTGGGAGCTTCATGATGGACATGGCTGTTTATGGTTACTGAAAATCTTTTGACTGGTACTATATTACTGCCTGGCCCACACTACAGGGTTTAAAAAGTCTTAACCAATGTTGAAAACGAGAGACACCCCACAATTATAGTTCTAATTGATTTTTCTGTTTTGGAGCAACCATTACAGTGCCCACGCTGCACGATTTGGCCTGAATGCTGCACACTTATGCACGGCTCTGATACGCAAAACCTCGCCGAAGTTTCTTGCAAACATCTACATCACAAGAGCAGGTGGGAGTTGGACGTAAACAAACATGGTGGCTCAAAACAAAGCCATTGCCGTGTTGGTGGTGAGTGCCTTCTGCTCAGAAAAGCCAAGAAAAAAAAAGCACGTGGATGAAACATTACAGCACCAAGCTGTTGCTACAGGTCCACAAGTTCAACCTGTTTCTCGGTTGTCCAATTTGCTTGTGATTCAGCATGCTTGTCTTTCATTGGTTGATGGTCTTTCAGGACACCAGAGAATTGGTGTCCACTGCACACTACAGGATACTGAGTCTGTACTGATAAATATCTAATGTGTTTTAATTTACATTTCACAATTGGCCCAAACTGCGCTGGGAGAAGATCAAAAAAGATATTTTGGGAAGATTTATGTTCACCATGATTTCAAGAGTGTGATTGTCAGGAGGGGTAAATCAGCCTCACTATTGGCCAGATTATCCTGTAGTATGGGTCAGGCATTACTTTTAGTGGTTGTGTTATCAAGAAAAACTGATTTTTTTTGGGGGATGGGTGGGGTAAAGCTACTGTTCCTCAAGGTCGTGATCCTCGAGCTGTAGACACCCGTGTTCCTGTGGCAGGCCAGAGAGTTCCTGTTGCAAGTGGAATGCAAGTTCCTCCGCACGCAATGGGATCAAGTGTGCCCCCACCCGCTCGACCTGTATGTTCTAAACTATTATTTTATTAATAATTATATTATTTTAATATTTCACTTTATTTGAGAAGTTGGCACATAGTAAAAATTTAATGGAAAATCTTACTCTCTTCATCAGAGCCCTGCATCTGATGTGTCATCTCAAGATCACGAAAAGGTAGGCGTAGCAGATTCTTTCACAAACACCAAACGAAGGTCATTTACGGTTGTGTAGACACAAAGTGACTTGTTGAAATGTTGAGAATGTGTCTGGAATGTGCTTTCTAGAGATTGAGTTGCACAGTGAGTTACATAATTTATTTTTTTCAACCAGACAAACATACAGTCATGTCTATTTGTAACCCTGACCGTGTTTATGATGAACAAAATGTCCATAGTTACATATATACATACAGACATACATACATACAGTAAGTATTTGATGCTCTGCCGATTTTGCAAGTTTTTTCCCCACCTACAAAGGATGGAGAGGTCTGTAATTTTTATCCTTTTCAGTAAGGCTTGGCCATCTTTCTTCCTCATCAGTCAAAATTACATGTGGAGTACCTCAAGGCTCTGTCCTGGGTCCTATTTTGTTTTCTCTTTACATGCTTCCCCTTCAGACCATCTTCCGCAAACATAAGATCTCGTATCACTGTTATGCGGATGACATGCAATTGTATCTTCCTCTGAAACAAGATAATTGCCCCATACACGTAATATGTGGCTGTCTACAGTATATAAAAGTTTGGCTATCAAACAATTTTCTAAAATTAAATGAGGATAAATGGAAGCCATTGTTTTTGGTCATCTACAATGCATCCAAACAATAGCAGATCATCTAGGCCCATTATCTGTAAATGTACACAACCGTGCCAAAAATCTTGGTGCTATTTTTGATTCTGCACTTAAATTTGATAAATGTATAAACTCGGTGGTCAGTGCTAGTTTTTATCAGTTTAGAAGAATTGCCAAGCTAAAACCCATCTTGACTCCAAAGGACTTGGAAATAGTCATCCACGTGTTTATAACATTCAGGTTTCTTATTCTACCTCAAGAAATTTACGATCCTCAAACCAGCTGCTGTTAGAAACGCCACTTTCTCGACTAAAGTCGAAGGGTGACAGAGCATTTTCTGTTGCTGCACCTAAACTGTGGAATAGTCTGCCAGTTTTTATAAGGAGGTCTCTCACAATTGATGGTTTTTAAGTCTAATTTAAAAACACATTTATACTCTCAAGCCTTTCATTGTCCATAAATTTCAATAAACTAATTTCTGTGTCCTGGGTAAATTTTAAATCTGAATTTTTATTAGAATTTTTTATTAGAATTTTTATTTACATTTAAATCAGAATTTTGTTTTATAATTTTAGTATAACCGATTTTACTTATTGTGCTTATTTTATTTTGTGACCCATTTGTTTTCTTTTTTACCACTTGTATATTTGTATATTGTACAGCACTTTGTTTAGCCCTTGTGGTTTTTAAATGTTCTATATAAATAAACTTGATTTGATTAGGAACACTTAAACTGTGAGAGACAGAATCTATGATGAAATTATAATTTTTGTTTTGGTATTTTATGAACTGTTGTGCTACAGAAACGTTTACATGTCCAGATATATCTCAAAACAGCCGATCACATTTTAACCTAAGCTTAGGTTCAGCAAGGCTTTAGTCAGACTATGACAGTAATCTGTTGATGTAATCATCTTTCATCTTTTAGACGAATAGTCTTCACTGCTGTGCACATGAACTTAATTATTGCTTCCTTTTGTCCAGGCTGCACTGATTATGCAGGTGCTACAGTTGACTCCAGAGCAGATTGCCATGCTGCCACCTGAACAGAGACAGAGTATCCTGATCCTGAAAGACCAGATCCAGAAGACTGCTGGTGTGCCGTGAACATTCCAATGCATGGCGTGAGTCTCTTTTCAGTGTCTGTGAAATGTGAATACTCTTTAGTAATTGTATTTGTGACTGGGAGTCAGCAGAACTGTGCTGAGGATTCCTGTGGTGTTGAACGGCACTGAGTTGACTTTTTTTAAATACCTAATTTGCTGTGTTGTCTCTAGAATAGAAAGTCAGGTGGGGCACAATAAATTCTGAATGGGCAGCATCCCCCTCATCACTGAAACTACACACAAACCTATTTGCTCAGTTAATTCAACCACAAATGCATCTCATCAATGAAATTCTAAAAAGCATAATCCAGTGTTGTGCCAAATTCTGCACCCCTGCTGTGAGAAGCATCCCCTGTCGGGAGACTTGGTTAAATTTGGTATTCTGTTGCCTTTACTTTGGTTATTGTGACCAAAGGAACTTAAATACAATCCATTCCAGTCATTAATAAATTAAATAAACCTTTTACTGAGGTAAGATGACTGTCTGTGTGTATCTGTCTGTTAACTTTGATTAAATTGTCAACGTAATTCATTATATTGGCTCGCTAGCAGTGGTTAATAATTTGTGATGTTTTTGAGTGGCAAGCTGCGTAGCAACGCTGATACTGTAAACGATATTCACATAAGCTCACATATGCAAATTTTCATTTTGCTCCCAGCATGGGGCCAGCATTAGCGTGCCCCACAGCTCATTATTGTAACTGTGTGGCACATTCAGTGTTTTCTACTGCTCAGTTGCTTTGACGGATGCTGACGGGCCAGCCCCATACTCACTAACTAAATGAAGACTGCTGAAAGTACTGACCTTGCGCAACACATACAGGAATATTTTAAATGTATTGGGAACTACTTCCAGGTCAAATACACAATGTTAGATCATTTAAATTAATTTAAACAATATTATTGATTGTCACACACTGCTCCACAGTGACATTTGGTGGGGCCAGACCCCACCTGCCCCTAATATAGACACCCCTGCTAATTTGACAACCACCTTTTACAGGCTTTTAAACATGACCTACACTAATCAGCCACTTTTATAGATACTCCTCCTATTTTGTTTGACTTCTAGTGCGCTTAGTTATAGTCATCTAGCCCAGCGGTGGGGAACTTGTCAGTTAATACTATTCTTTCATCTAATTCTCTTCTGTTAACTCTGTTCTAATCTGAAGTTATTTTGTGGCAATTTTTTTTAGACAAACACTGCCATCAAATGGCTTCTATAGCTTTCAAAGAGGCTTCTGCACCTTCAACAGGTCTTTTGGTTATTTCAGTGACTTTTGCAGGTTTTGCTTTCTTTAATGCAAGAGTACCAACAACTATGTCCACATCTGTGTGTGTGTGTGTGTGCGCACATACAGGGGTTAGACAATGAAAATGAAACAGATGTCATTTTAGTGTGGGAGGTTTCATGGCTAAATTGGACCAGTCTGGTGGCCAATCTTCATTAATGTCACATTGCACCAGTAAGAACAGAGTGTGAAGGTTCAGTTAGCAGGTAAGAGCACAGTTATATAGTATATTACAATGCACACAACATTATGGTGACATACCAGAGTTCAAAAGAGGACAAATTGTTGCTGCACGTCTTGCTGGCGCATCTGTGACCAAGACAGCAAGTCTTTGTGTCTAAATATTATTGAGCCACTTTGGGGTGTTTTGGAGGAGCGAGTCAGGAAACGGTTTCCTCCACCAGCATCACGTAGTGACCTGACCACTATCCTGTAAGAAGAATGGCTTAAAATCCCTCTGACCACTGTGCAGGACTTGTGTATGTCATTCCCAAGACTAATTGACCCTGTATTGGCTGCAAAAGGAGGCCCTACACCTACTAATCAATTATTGTGGTCTAAAACCAGCTGTTTCACTTTCATTGTCTAACCCCTGTATATAAGATGCTGTTAAACTTTCCGTCCTGTGAAGGGCAGTGAAGTATGTAAAAAATTCCAGCAATGCTGCTGTACATGATCTACTGGCAGCAGTGCACCACACATGTCAGCAATGAGTTTAAAATGTTTGTGCTACGGTCAGTAATTTTATCTCCAAAGTGCACCTGCATATATTACCTCAAAGTGGCCACTGATTACAGGTGCATATGAGGCAGTTATAATAGTGTTTTTACATGTAGAGGTATTTCAGCTTTTAGGTGGAATATAAGTATATAAATATAAATAAGGTGGAAAGTCACTTTGTTGTCCTTGTTTTTAATTTTCTTTTACTTTAGATCTGAGGGATGCCTACAGCGTGCAGCCCATGTCCCAACTACAGATTCTGTTGCTTAGTGAAGAAGTTCAACATCTAAATTGAAGATCTTTTTGTGTTTTATTTGAGTAACCGTGTAGCCATAGTGTTGACTGACTTTGATGGCAAACTTGCATATCATTGAAGAAAAAAAAAGCTTTTTTTTGTGAATTTTCAGGACCTCCACTGACCTTCACATTGTGTGAACAGTTCATGATGAGTGACCTTATAGAAAAGGTCAAGAATTGCTTGTTTAAAAGCTTCCATTAAAGGTTAAAACTGTTTGTGTTGTCTTCTGTAAAATGATTCATTTGGAATTTTGTTTGTTATTGACATTGATATGATCCAACAAATTAAAAAATATGACTTTTTGTTCTCATTGCTGAAGCTTTGTCTTTTCAATAAAAAAGGAAACAACAAATAGTGAAGGTGGTTATTAAAATGTTTTACAGACACACACAGCATTTCCAAAAATGAAAAGAAAGTGCAAGTGTCCTTACAGTAAGGAAGAACACCACACCCAGACTAAAAAAGTCCCACAATGAAAGGTGATGAAGGCTTCAGTGTGCCTTTCAAAAAACCAGGAAGTCTCTATAATATCTCTGAAAGACTGTTCACACACAGTATTTGATCGTATTTGCATCAGAATGGCTTTTCACTGCAGAGAAATAAGTGCTTTAATACGGTTCTCTGCTCCCACTACTATGAACAGATGGACACTAGACTATCGGTGTGCAGTCTTATCCACAAAGGGCCGGTCTGGCTTCCAACAAAGCAGGAGAGCATTTGTTTGGAGACTAAAACCAACCAATTGAACAACTATTCCGACATACTCCGGCTTGTTGGGAACAAAAGCCTGAAGCCTCACTGCCCTACGCGGGTAAGACTGGATACCCTACAGTTTTGCTGTAGTTTGCATCAGCGATACATCAGGCTGAGACCTTTTTCCAGCAGGTCTTGAAGAGGTAGTGTCAGTTTCTTCAGGCATCCACATCCACATATGCAGCAATACACAAAACATTCCATTATATTGTTATAATGCCATTACATGAGGTTATAGGTAAGTGCTTGAAATAAATGTTTGTCCTTCAAGTTGAGCTGCAGATCTGCTCAAAAGTTCTCTTTGTTGAAGTAAAATTTGGTCTTCCGAGGATCCACATCTGAATACTTCGCACATTTCTTCTCCAAGGCTTTGGCTAAGGAGGCCGGGCCACACAGAAACGTGCCAACCACAGACCTGTAGGTATGGATAATTACATTACATTACATTGCATTTAGCGGACGCTTTTATCCAAAGCGACTTACAATAGTATAAAAAGTACAAATGCAGAAAAATACTAAAGTTAAATAATTAACATTCCGATATAGAGTGTTGAATGCATATCAGTACTCATGGGGAGTATTTGGGATCACTAGAGCAGGTGCACTTTGAAGAGCTCGGATTTTAGGAGTTTCTTGTAACCAGTGAGGGACACCTCTGCTCTAGTGGCAGTAGGCAGCTTGTTCCACCATCTGGGAACTACTGAGGAGAACAGTCTGGATTGCTTTGTGTGAATGTTCGGCAAAGCAAGGCGACGTTCAGTGGAGGAGCGCAGCCACCGGGACGTGACATAAGCTTTTAGGAGCAAGTGCAGATGAGAGGGAGCCTGCTCTGTCATCACCTTATAGGCGATCGTGTAGGCTTTGTGTTTGATCCAGGCAGCAATCGGAAGCCAGTGTAGCACAATGAGGAGTGGGGTGACGTGCCCGTTTTGGATGGTTAAAAACCAGACGTGCTGCTGCATTCTGGACCATCTGTATTGGTTTAATAGTGCAGGCTGGGAGGCCTGTTAGCACAGCGTTGCAGTAATCGAGGCGTGAGATAACCACAGCTTGTACCAAGAGTTGAGTGGCATGTTGCGTTAGGAACGGTCTGATTTGTCTGATATTATAGAGCGCAAAGTGGCAGGACCGTGCAACAGAGGACACATGATGTGTGAATGAAAGCTGATCATCAAACATAACCCCGAGGTTCCTAACAACCTTTGATGGAGAGAGAGTCGATCGTCAAGGTGAGGTTATGTTGAACCGACTGTTTAGCGGGGAAGACCAGTAGTACAGTCTTTGAGAGGTTAAGTTGTAGGTGGTGATCCTTCATCCATGAGGATATATCTGAGAGGCAGTGAGATATCCACGTTGAAATGGAAGAGTCATCATCAGGCGGGAATGACAGATAGAGCTGAGTATCATCAGCAAAGCAATGGTAGGAAAAGCCATGCCCACTGGTCCCAGTGAGGTAGTGTAAATGGAAAAAAGAAGGGGTCCCAGTACCGAGCCTTGGGGCACTCCGGTGGACAGTGAGTGCGAAGAGGACAGCTGTCCTAGCCATGACACTTTAAATGAACGCTCAGCGAGGAAGGATCTGAACCATGATAGTGGTATATCTGAGATACCCATGTTTGAAAGCATAGATAATAGGAGGTCGTGATTGACTGTCAAAATCTGCTGACAGGTCCAGCAGTATGAGCACCGAAGACTGTCCGGTAGCTCTGGCAGTTTTTAAGGCTTCTGTGACAGACAACAGAGCCGTTTCAGTAGAGTGTCCCTGAATGAAGAAAGGTGAACGTTTCTGTATGTGGTTAAGTGACGAGCATGTTCTGAACAGGTTTTTGACTTACCATGGGTTTTCTTGACGAACTTGCTCAAATTCTTTATCCCAGTTTGGTCTTCCGTAGTGAGTTTTCTGCTTTAGTCCAGTGATAACATCAGTGTCTTTATCGAAGTGCACCATCACATGGGCTGCCTGGAATCATAAGGTGAGCAGGGACTAACATTCAACAACTGTTCATGCAAGTACAGTCATAGAATATTATGACCACCCCAGGTTTGGAATGAACTAGACCAGGGGTTCTCAACTGGTCTTAGCCCGGGACCCACATTTCCCCATGGTCATTAAGTCACGACCCACTTTTATAGAATACAACCCAAACATAAAAATAGCCTTGAAATTTTGGGGGGACACGACCTACGGAGCGGGGTGCTGGAACATAAATTAATATTATGAATTATGTTACTATTATTAAACTAATAACTATTATTATTTCAATACATTACTTACAAATTATGATTTATATTTTACTTGTTACTATTGATAATATACTAATAATAACTATTAAGTGTTAATAATAAAATTATACAATGTATATCATTAAAGATATATTCATATATTATATCTTATTAAATATTTATTTAATAATAATATAACTTGCATTTATTTCAATATAATATAACTGTTAAAAGCATGTAGCATGAAATTCACTCAATCCTTTTCAGTCAACTTCAGTCAACTTCACTCCAATGCATTACCACCAATTTTACACTTATGTTTGGATTGTATGGTCAACAGACCACATTTACATTAAATTATACCTCGTTTCTGAGTAAAAACAAGCAGAAATTCTTAATTATTTTCACAATAGTTCAACTTAGAGTCATGTAAATAGACGGCTTATCACAGACAGATTCAAATGGTAAACGGTTTGATTGAATGACAGCGAGGACAGCCAATCAGACGTTAGCAAGAAACGGGAGAGCCAATCGATGAGCTTGTGCATGGTCTAAAGGTAAACAGGCTTCAGACTGAGCGGCTTTGATTTCTGCTGGGTCCTAATGCTCGACTGGTCTCCTTTTAATAAGCGTTACATTATTTTTGGAAGGTAAAAACTACAGGGGACCAAAACTGCCTTTTTAAAAAGTGAAAGCGTCACGTCCCGTCCCACCCCCAAATTACGTCCGTGCCTTCAGCTCATGAAGTCCTCTTTTAAAAAGCTCTACCGTCTTGGCTTTACATACATGTTTCGTTTGTAAATGTCACATTACTTTGGATGTTTTCATGCCCAGCACTTCATTACAAATAACACACTGAGGTTTCTGTCCGTGTTTGTCCTCAATGAATGAAAATCCACATTTCAAATGCTCCGGGGTATATTTGCGTTTTGCCATCTTGCTTCTGAGCACCACAAATTTAGAGAGAAGGGTAACGGGCAAACAAATGGTGGTTACCATGGCAACGAGTATGCTGCATGCGTCTTCAAGATAAACGACGAGTACATCATCAGATAAGATATAATTATTTTTCATTTTTAATTGTTTAAAAAAATTTTTTTTTATTTAATACAAACTGTAATAACTACCCATCCAGAACGTGTCCGGGTCGCGACCCACCAGTTGGGAATCGCTGAACTACATGCAGAAGTCACATGACCAGGTTTGCCGTGTGTATAAACAAGTGAGCAGGCTAGTCAGTTGTAGCAGAGAGCATTGATCATTATGGACAATGATAGTATGGTACCGGTGGAGGCAGCATCTCAGAAACCACTAACTTGGTTGATGTTCTAGAGCTGCTGTATGGAGAATGGACTTCTTGTACATTGAAATGCCTCAGGCATGTATAACAGTGCCTGATGCCAAAGGGGAACGATGACTCCAGCAAGTGGTACAGAGCAATCGAGATCAGGAGGAGTGCCTTCGTGTACCTTCCAGCAGTCAATGCAGTCCATGTCGAGATATCTCACTAGTGTCATTCGAGCCGAGGGTGGTCATAATGTTTTGGACAGTTGTGAAACTAGCCTGTGCAAGTATCATTACTACATACATGAGTTTGGTCCCAGCCAGTGAGGTAGAGTTTATACGTCAGGAAGTCTTTCATTCCTCTCTCTTCCATTTCCTTCTCAAGCACCTGCAGCAAGTCTGCAAACCACTCAAAGGCATGTGTCTCCCTGCACAACCAGTAGAAATAAATCTGAAACAAAGGTGAGAGATACATAATGATGACAGCAGTCTAAGTTCTCAGGAAGGAAACTGAATCTTTCCTGGTGTAACATGTGGTCTAGTCGACTTGCCTGTTCGACAGGCTTGTGCATTCTTACCTTTCTGGTTCGCAGTTTGGGGTTGGAATCCTTAAACTTATACCAGATGGACTTCAGGATGGAGGCAAATGGCGTCACTCCAATCCCAGCACCCACCAGCATGCTGACCTCATAATCAAACACGTCTTCGCTTGCCGTTCCAAATGGACCGTCCACTCCAAGTCTGGATTGAAAAGAGAGTCAGTTAGCCTTTCTTTGTGGTGCATGGACTAAGATTAGGTCTGAATTCTCACTACATTTGTGATTGTCAGTGTCTTACTTGGGTCCTTGACTCCCCTCTCCTAAGTTTTCCACCTTCTGGATGAGTTGCTCAGTCCAGTCCCCAACTTGGCGGATGTGAAGGGTGAAAAAGTCTTCCTCGGGGGCTGATGTCATTGTAAATGGGTGCCATTCTAATTGGGAGATGTCTGGGCAGTTCAAAAAGACATACTGGCCAACATCCATTTTGAAACCAGATTTCATCAACTGCAGCTCCAAGACTTTGGATGGGTGCATCACTATCTGAAAGGTGCAATTGAGATTTGTTATAGCAAAAACACTTTGTCCTTATGCTTTCCTCAGTATTAGCCAATAGAGGGTGACTATTTTTAAAATAATCAATAGCTACAAGTCTTTATATGCTAAACATGCACAATAATGATGTATATAAATATATTGGGTTCACTCTCTATCAATTCTGAGGTGACAGAAATATCACCCCGTCAGAGAAGCAGCAGCCAATCATGTATCATGATACAACATAAATTTAGCCAATCAGAATCCTTGAATCTGTTACCTAAAGGTTCATTTATCACCCCCAGCAGAGTGGGTCAGTGGTTTTAGGAGCATCTGACCTTATTGTTGTAATACATGTGTGTAGAAATGCTAATATATAGTCTTAATACAGGGGTTGGACAATGAAGCTGAAACACCTGGTTTTAGACCACGATAATGTATTAGTAGGTGTTGGGCCTCCTTTTGCAGCCAATACACCGTCAATTCATCTTGGGAATGACATATACAAGTCCTGCACAGTGGTCAGAGGGATTTTAAGCCATTCTTCTTGCAGGATAGTGGTCAGGTCACTACATGATGCTGGTGGAGGAAACCGTTTCCTGACTCGCTCCTCCAAAACACCCCAAAGTGGCTCAATAATATTTAGATCTGGTGACTGTGCAGGCCATGGGAGATGTTCAACTTCACTTTCATGTTCATCAAACCAATCTTGCTGTGAGTATTGGTGCATTGTCATCCTGATACATGGCACCACCTTCAGGATACAATGTTTGAACCATTGGATGCACATGGTCCTCCAGAATGGTTCCGTAGTCCTTGGCAGTGAGGCGCCCATCTAGCACAAGTATTGGGCCAAGGGAATG
Source organism: Crenuchus spilurus (assembly GCA_036984385.1). NCBI lineage: Eukaryota > Metazoa > Chordata > Actinopteri > Characiformes > Crenuchidae > Crenuchus > Crenuchus spilurus. Next base: position 36,968 of record BRDA01010687.1, read on the forward strand.
CCATGATATGGCAGCCCAAACCATCACTGATCCACCCCCATGCTTCACTCTGGGCATGCAAAAGTCTGGGTGGTACGCTTCTTTGGGGCTTCTCCGCACCGTAACTCTCCCAGATGTGGGGAAAACAGTAAAGGTGGACTCATCAGAGAACAATACATGTTCCACATTGTCCACAGCCCAAGATTTGCGCTCCTTGCACCATTGAAACCGACATTTGGCATTGGCATGAGTGACCAAAGGTTTGGCTATAGCAGCCCGGCCGTGTATATTGACCCTGTGGAGCTCCCGACGGACAGTTCTGGTGGAAACAGGAGAGTTGAGGTGCACATTTAATTCTGCCGTGATTTGGGCAGCTGTGGTTTTATGGTTTTTGGATACAATCTGGCTTAGCACCCGAACATCCCTTTCAGACAGCTTCCTCTTGCATCCACAGTTAATCCTGTTGGATGTGGTTCGTCCTTCTTGGTGGTATGCTGACATTACCCTGGATACCGTGTATATCAGTAATATTGTGCGATGGCATACCTTTTTGTATTTCACAGTCTGCATGTAGCGGATGAAGCGCAATAATCTCTCGAATATATAGATCACCATGGGGCCAATCACCCACATCCAGGTCTATGAAAGAATATTCAACAAATCTGAGTTATGCAATAGCCAAACAAACTTATATCAGAAACTGTCGCTTGTATATACTTGGGAGTTGTTACCTGAGGAAACCCTCCAGCAAACTGAGGAATTGGGCATTCAGGAATCAGGCCCCAGTTTTGCGGTTGGCTTTTGCAGAAGGAGGTGTTGTGAGGAGGGTTAGTGGTCACCTGACCTCGTACAATGCGTCTGCGTCAGAAGCAAATGACATCACATGAAATGTCCTCTGCAGAAATATGCAACAGATTCCGTCAAGCAACATTGGCATCACTACTCACCCTGCACCGTGAAAGACGAGACCGGCGAAGAAAATGATGAAGAGGTGATGGGTGTACCAGAAGACCTCAAAGTAACTTCGACGAATGACTTCCATTGATGATGTAATCATGAGGATGAGAGCGAGGGTGATTACAACCCCAGTGAGTCCAGCAATGGTGGTGAATGCAAAGAGGGTTGGAGTCTGCAGGGCAAGAATATTACTTCTGTTACTGTGTTTGGTCACAGACATGAGATACTGATAACACTATATATATATATTGCAGGCTCCTGCAGATGGCGCTGTATGAGGATGATGAGGCTATAAATACCTGCAGGGTGTGTGATGAGAAGAGGTGGTACAGTGCAGTGAATGTCTCAGATGTTAATGACTGGATTGTATTTGAGGGTTAAAGGTCAGAGTGTGAAGGAAGTAGCTGAATGTGCAGGTGTATGAAGTGTACGGTCATACAGGTCTAAAAGCAGTGCTAACAATGCCAGTCTACATCTGCGATGACTTCTAGAAGTAATTCTTGTCTGGAAGTGAAGAGATTTTCATTCACAAGCTGTGAAACCCACCGGTGGTCCCTGTCCATCAGCTTCAGCCTCAGTTCTGAGGAGAATGTCCTGTAGACTGGCATTGTTAGCACTGCTGGTAGACCTGTATGACCGTACACTTCATACACCTGCACATTCAGCTACTTCCTTCACACTCTGACCTTTAACCTCCAAATACAATCCAGTCATTAACATCTGCTTTGTGAGCCATTTGACACACATTCACTGCACTGTACCACCTCTTCTCATCACACACCCTGCAGGTATTTATAGCCCAATCATCCTCATACAGCGCCACCTGCAGGAGCCTAAAGTTACTACCACCTTAAACACACATGGTCACAATTTTTCTCCCCATATATACAGGGGTTAGACAATGAAAGTGAAACAGCTGTCATTTTAATGTGGGAGGTTTCATGGCTAAACTGGACCAGTCTGGTGGCCAATCTTCATTAATGTCACATTGCACCAGTAAGAGCAGAGTGTGAAGGTTCAGTTAGCAGGTAAGAGCACAGTTATATAGTATATTACAATGCACACAACATTATGGTGACATACCAGAGTTCAAAAGAGGACAAATTGTTGCTGCACGTCTTGCTGGCGCATCTGTGACCAAGACAGCAAGTCTTTGTGTCTAAATATTATTGAGCCACTTTGGGGTGTTTTGGAGGAGCGAGTCCGGAAACGGTTTCCTCCACCAGCATCACGTAGTGACCTGACCACTATCCTGCAAGAAGAATGGCTTAGAATCCCTCTGACCACTGTGCAGGACTTGTATATGTCATTCCCAAGACAAACTGACACTGTATTGGCTGTAAAAGGAGGCCCAACACTTACTAATCAATTATTGTGGTCTAAAACCAGCTGTTTCACTTTCATTGTCCAACCCCTGTATGTATGAAATGTTTGAAACAGGACACAATCGGTTAAAAAAGGCACATTAAAAGTAGTGGAGCTCACCGTAGAGTCAGACTGGACAGGATTCAGGAAAGTGGTACCATTACCATCTTTAAGCATAGAGAGATTACCAGGAAGGTAACCTTCCAATCCATGTCGGCTATCGATGTACCGATCCACATTGAACAAATGAGCAATAGTGTGAACCGCTAAACAGAGAAGAGACAGTGATAAGTCTCCTCTAAGAGAATAAAAGCTGTGATATAATCTGAGTGCACTGGGCCTTCAGACACGGGTGAGAAGTTCAGAAAGTTCATTTTAAAAAGGTAATTGAACTGGTAATGAAATGTTTACAGAGCTATAACTACAAGACATATGAGGACGTAAAAGGAGAAGTTCACATTACTTCACATTTGAGCACAATTTAACCTTGTGAAAGTTAATTTAGAAAAATACGTACTGGTGCATCTTGATTAAATGATAATAATAGTAAAATAATGTTTACCGATTTTATCCCCAATGTGTTTTGTAGCTAATCGACCCGCCCACTATTTGACTCTCTCTATCACTTGTACTGTCCGACTCTAGGAGGGTGCAGACTAACACAGGCCTCCTCTGATGCATGTGAAGTCAAGCTCCGCCTCTTTTCCAACAGCTGCCTATACATCACCACCGGGCAGCCAACGTGATTGGAGGAAAGTTCAGGATCCCCAGTTCTGATGGATCGCTTAGCAGTCGCCTGAGCCAGCCAACATTGCTTAGTAGTGCTGAGTAGAGAGTGCTATATACAGGCTATGTAATGGTACAGTATGTACAAACCGGATTCCAAAAAAGTTGGGACACTATACAAATTGTGAATAAAAACTGAATGCAATGATGTGGAGATGGCAAATGTCAATATTT
>BRDA01010689.1:13102-46281 GCA_036984385.1 Crenuchus spilurus
TACGGTCCTCCCAGGGTACGGTGAGTTCTAGAAGAAAGATTCGCTTTGTAGACCTTGAGAGAAGCAGCATGTCAGGTCGCAATGTTGTAGTTGCGACTGTGTCTGGGAACTTCAGTTGCTTCCCCAAGTCGACTTTCAACTCCCAGTCTTGAGCTGTTGCTAGCAGGCAAGCTGAGGGTGCCCTGGCCACTGATACTGGTTTCTCTCCAGCCCGGACAAAAGCGACAGGGGTCTTCGCTTGGTAGCGGTGTCTACACTGGGCAATTCCACAGCTGATGATGTTTGCTATGACTTTCAGGACTTGGTCTTGGCACCAGCGGTAACGCCCATCTCCCAGGGCTTTTGGACAGCAGCCTAGGATGTGCTCCAGGGTTCCCCTCTTCAGGCATAGCTTGCAGGCTGGTGACTCCTCCAATCCCCAGCTAAACAGGTTGGATGGGCTTGGTAAAACATCATAGACCACCTGGATCAAGAATCGTATGCGGTGGGTTTCTGCTGTCCACAGCTCCGCCCATAAGACTTTGCGGTCAACTGCTTGCTCCCACCTTGTCCAGGCACCCTGCTGTCTCATTCCAACCATCTTGCTTGCCCGATCCTTCTCTACTGATGCCCGCACCTCCTGTTGCACCAGTAATCTTCTCTCCTTGCCCTGCGCCTTATTGCAGCGAGATGCTCTGATGCTGCCCAGGCCAGATCTTCCCTGAGCCACTATTCCGACCATAGACTTGTGCCGTATTTGTGACTGCCACATCCACAGCCTCTGCTGCCCTCTATTTCCACCCTGTCCTGACTTCGATCCCAGCCTGGGAGACCTTCGGGTCCTCTGACTCCCTGTATTGCAGCACCTCCCTGACCCGGCACACTTTGAACTCCTCATTCAAGCTGCTGATGGGGAGCTTTAGCTTGTTGTTCTTGCCATACAGGGCGATGTTACTCAGGCTTCGAGGAAGACCCAGCCACTTCCGTAGAAATCTGCTCACTCTCCTCTCAAAGCCCTCGATGGTGGAGATTGGAACTTCATAAATCAAGAGAGGCCACAGAATCCGTGGGAGGATGCCATGTTGGTAAATCCAGGCCTTAAACTTGCCAGGTAGGCCTGACTTGTCCACTGCAGTTAGCCATGCTTCCAGCTCAAGATTGGTTGAATGGATTGCTGCCATGTCTTTCAGGCTGCAGTCAAACACCTTCCTCAGGCTCTTCACTGGTTTCTCTGTGATTGACTGTATCACAGAAGTACCAAGTGTGAAGCGGAACTTGTTTGTAACCTTTCCTTTCTTTAACACCAAGGATCTGGACTTAGCTGGTTTAAAGCACATTCGCGCCCAAGTGGTCATCTCCTCCAAGCCTTTCAGGATCCACCTGCTTCCTGGGACGTGTGGAGTAGTCACCGTCAGATCATCCATGAAGGCCCTAATGGGCGGCTGGCAGATGCTGGACTTGGTTAGGGGACCTCTGCACTGGGCTTCTGCTGACTTCACCAGCATGTTCATGGCGAGTGCAAATAATATCACTGAAATTGTACATCCAGTGATGATCCCCTTCTCAAGCTTGTGCCAGTCTGATGTTATTGATCCAGCAGAGACTCTCAGATCGAAACTGTTGTAGTAGTCCAGAATGAGGTCTCTAAACTTGACTGGGATGTAGTTCCTGCGCAGGGCCTCCTCAACCAATTTGTGGGGTATGGCGTTTGTCAGGTCTAACCACAGCACTACCAGGTCCCCCTTGTTCTCCCGGGCTTCCCTGATCAGCTGTGTGACCACGCCAGTATGCTCCAGACACCCAGGCACCTTCAGGATCTCTGCTTTCTGGACTGATGTGTTGATGTAGGAGTTCTTCAGGAGGTAGTCAGTTAGTCGCCTAGCCACAATACTGAAGAAAATCTTTCCCTCAACACTAAGCAGCGAGATGGTTCTAAACTGGTTGATGGTTTTTGACTTATCCTCCTTAGGAATCCACACCCCTTCTGCAAACCTCCACTGCTGAGCAACCTTTCCTCTCCTCCATATGACCTTCAGGATGTTCCAGAGCCTATGGAGTAGCTTTGGGCAGTTCTTGTACACTCGGTATGGTACGCCACTAGGTCCTGGGACTGAGCTTGCTCTGGCCTTCTTAATCACATCCTGGATCTCCTTCCAGCTGGGCTCCTTCCCATCAAAGTCCCAATCTGGTTCCGATGGACTGATCAAATGTAAACAACACTGTGTAAACAACACTGTGTTGGCCCCAGCTGCCAATGGCAAGCATCATTATGGATTTGAACTCACAATCCTCAGATCATAGTGACATCAGACATAGTGGCCATAGTCCACTGAGCCAGTCTGGGCGACAATTAATTTATATGCACGTTGCTTATGTTTTTTTATTAATTAAATTAAATAACATTACATTCTTTTTTCTTTCATCTGAAAATGTACAAGCTACGAGCTTTTCAAAAAAATGTTACCACACCATACAAATACTGTAAAATGATAACAGCTGCACTGTCTTTCTCCAGACTGGCCTGATCACTGTGGAGGAGCTGAAGGGCAGAAACCAGTATGTGCCTCTAACTCTTACCAGAGAGAAAGGAACTTATGGAACAGTAACCGTGAACTTCGAGGTGAGCATCATGAGTTCATGCCCTTTTGATTTCACATTTCTAAGCATTTTGGAGACTTAAACTAACGATTTGTGTTACGAATATATACTGTTATTACTCTGCCAAGCCAAATGAATGATGTGAATGTTTTAAACTGACAGATCTCTGGAGGCCCAAATCCAGCTAGTGAGGACTTGAGTCCAGACAGAGGAAACCTCACTATTCCTCCTGGCCAAGCAGTTGTGATCTTCAATATACTTGTACAAGATGATAAGGTCTCTGCTTTGCTTTTAACTGTTAACCATGTTCATTAAATATGTAAGAACACAGGTCAAAAGTCAAAGCATACCTGTCCATTGAATTCTTTTCATTATAATTCAGACTTCACTGATCTAAGGACCAGGTTATTGGGGAGTTTGGTACAGCCAACTAGAGCGCAAGACTATTTTCATTGAAGCAAGTGTATTTTCTCTTGTGAAATGACACATTTCTGCTGTAAGATCTATCTTGTGTATACCACTGATTTACTTACAATGCCTTCAGGACATCGCACATTGAGGTACAGAGCAAAAATCACTGTTAACATTATTCTGCTTCTGGTACTTTATTGGTTTTGGCAAAAACATTTTTTTCTCACTATTATTAGCTACTGAAATCAAAAGCAATATATATTAAAACAAGTTTTAATGACAGTCACCTTTTTCCAGTTCCTGGATGTAGATGTGAATTAGAGTGGAGCTCTACTGCAGTAAATTTAGTTTAATGTTGGACATTTGTTTGACATTCAGAATTGTGCTTTCAAACAGTTTGCAAAACACAGATTCATCAGCACAGTTACAGTTTGGTGGTGAAATGGAAAAAGAGAACAAACTACAAACACACCCTTTACTAACCTACACTTGTTATGATGAAGCCAGAATATGGCCACTTAGCTTTGTGTTTGTGCTCCGGTGACTGCAGTGTTAGGGAGCGTCTCACAATTACCAGAAGAAAATTGAAGTGTTTCTGTGTCTGTAGCCAATGACACTCACATTAAATGTAAAACCAACTTATTAAAATACAGACATTCATTCCTGACTAACAGAAAGACTTATTTTCAGAAATACTTTAGTCATGTTTCTTTTTTTTTCGGTTTTGGTTTTGGCCAAAATTTTCATTTAACCTGTAAATGATCATAAAGCACTCATACACAACAACAGAATCACAAACTATGTGAGCTTGCAGGCTTGCAATGGAGAAAAGTTTGTTCCTTTTGAGCTGAATAATGATTTTCAACAGACAAAATATTTGCTGTTTCTTTCCAGGTCCCAGAAGATGATGAGATCTTCACTGTGCAGTTAACAGGAGTATCAGGAGGTGCCTTACTGAACCCTAACAGGACCAGTGTGCAGATCAAAATCTCTCCTAATGATGCTCCAGTACGCTTCTCTCAACCCTCGCTGGTTGTGCCTGAAAATGCTGGTACCATAAATCTCACCATTACTCGTGGAATAACTGAAGATGGCCTCCTCATTGGCTCTGATGACAGAGAAGTGTCAGTCACTTATGCTGTTCTAACAGGAAATGGAGCTGCCAGTGCCACACTTTTGGAGGACTTTATGGACCTTCAGTCTAAGAGGATGATGGTTTTTCCTCCAGGAGTGCATGAAACAGTGCTGCGCTTCAACATTATTGATGACAGAGTTCCAGAAATCGCAGAGTCCTTTCAGGTGGTTCTTCTGGAAGAGACTTTGCTGGGAGATGCAGTTTTGGTGTCTCCCAGCATTGCACAGGTTACAATTGAGCCTAATGATAAGCCTTACGGAGTGCTGTCCATCAGCAGTCCACCTATATCACAGCCAGTCATAATCAATGAAGACACAACCAGGAGGTAAGTAGACAAATATTTGCTAAATAATATTAGTGGGATACTTCCCTGACATTTCCCCTTGACATTAGTTTAGACCAGAAATGTGTGACTAATATAGTAGCTTCTACTCCCCCAATGAGAAAGACTGAATGATGTACTTGTCTGTATAATGGCTGCTACTGACCCTTAAGTAAGTGTGAAGATTTTTGTATGCACAGTGCTGTTGGACATGTAGTTCTTAATTGCAAACTTAAAGAAGCAAAGTTAAGATCAACTACTGTTATATCAGAATATTGACCCCCCCATGGTTTGGAATGAACCCAGCAGAGGACAGTGGCAGGGTTCACTGCGAGTAAGCACATTGGTCAGGTGTAGCAGAGTGCAAAACCATCATCATTCACAAAGGTCATGATCTGACTGATGTCCAAAAGAGCATGATAATAGTGTACCATGTGTACAGTGTAATAGTGTATCTGATTATCTAATATAGTTCATGCCATGACGTCTCACTCATCCAAGCACAGGGTGGTTATGTCCACTATTAAGTAGGTGGTCATAATATTCTAATATGGCGGTATACCTTTGATGGCACAATTGTTACATAATCACTTGATCACTTCTTCACAATTTTTTGTAAATGTTTATGCTTGCATTGCAACAAACAGCACTGTGTATATGAAAGAAAACATCTTTTAACAAGTTGTAACATCAAGACATCATGTTTAGGTAGCATTGGTGAATAATATTTGTTTATTTGAGCTTGAGTTGTTTCTTAAAAGCTACATAGTATTGCTAGAAAACTAAGAATTAAGATAGCTATTTGAGATAAGTGCCCAGTCTGGTCATTTTAAGTTTTAATTGTTGTTAATTGTTAAAATTCCATCCATCCATCCATCTATCCATCCTCTTCCTCTTAATCCTGATCAGGTTGTGGTGAGTCTCCTACCCCTTCATTGAGTGCAGAGCAGGGCTATACTTTATCTTAGCCAAAGCCCTAATTTCACAACCTGCCCCAATAAGACTTAACATTATGCAAATAGTGAGTCTTTTCTTTTCTTAAGGTTTGAAGGCATCTCCATTGTGAGAAATGGTGGAACTCATGGCTTTGTCTCAGTGAACTGGACTATAACACGAAACTCCACAGATAGGACCACTGTCACTAGTGACCTTTCTCCAGCTTCTGGAATACTGTGGTTTGCTGAAGGACAGATGACTGCCATTCTGCCATTAAACATAACTCAGGATAACTTCCCTGAAGAGACTGAGGCTTTTCTGCTCAGACTGATCCCAAACTCTGTGCAGGGAGGGGCTGAGGTGGATGAACCCATGGAGGTAAGTGGGGTTGATTTTGTTATGGTCTGGTCTTAAGGGTGTGGTGATATCCAAGTAGAAGATCATCCTGCATCTTGACTTTTTTTGACTGGACCATGTGTAGTGCAGTGATGCAGACCTTTAGTAGCTTAGTCAGTAACCAGAGTTTGGTGTACTGTTATATGTGCAGTAGTATCTGGTAAACCAGGCTTCCTATTTAAGTTCAAGCTTGAGTAAGGCTTTGAGAATACTGAGAATATGTCCAAAGATGATAGGTCAACTAAGAGCAAATGGTCCATTGAGCTCATACTAAGAGAATGCTGATTGGCTAGAACCATCTATTTATATTGTGTGCTACATCTTATTGTTGTTATTATTTTTAGTTATTGTCCAAATGAAGAAGTTTTACAACCCCAAAACCCCCTCAAAACAGAAAAGTGTCAAAAAAGGACTCAGTAATGAGTAGCTCCACTATTCTTGTTGGTCACTTCAGACAATCGTTTAGGCAGCTTGATGCAAGTGTTTTCAGGAGGCTAGTGGAAGTTGTTGCTCCAAGTGTTGAAGATGGCTTCACAAAGGGCATCCACTGTTTGAAACTGATGTCCATTTTTGTAAACTTCCCTTGCCATCCATCCCCAAATGTTCTCAATCGGATTTAGATCAGGGGAACACGCAGGATGGTACAAAAGAGTGATGTTATTCTCCTGAAAGAAGTCCTTTGTCAGGTGGACATTGTGAACTGCAGCATTGTCCTGTTGAAAAACCCAGTCATTACCACACAGACGAGGGCCCTCAGTCATGAGCGATGTCCACTGCAACATCTCCACATAGCCAGCTGATGTTTGACGCCCCTGCACAACCTGAAGCTCCATTGTTCCATTGAAGGAAAAAGCATCCCAAATCATGGTGCCCCCACCCCACTGTGCCGTGTATAAACCATCTCAGGTGGGATCTCCTTGTCATGCCAGTAACTTTGAAAGCCATCAGGACCATCAAAGTTACATTTTTTAACATACAGAATACAGAATACAACTTTCTTCCACCTTTCAATGTCCCATGTTTGTTGCTCCCTGGCAAAGTCCAAGCGGGCAATTTTGTGGCATTGAAGAAGACGTGACCTTTGAAGACGTTTTTTGTTTCTGAAGCCTTTCCCTCACAGATGCTGTCTGATGGTTATTGAGCTGCAGTCAGCACCAGTAATGGCTTTAATTTGGGTAGAGGATCATCTCGTGTCTTGACGGACAGCCAATCGGATCTGGTGAAATTTTTATGTTACATAACCCTTAGGATCATTTAAAAAATGCAAACTGCATCCAACCTCAGCAGCAATGGCACGTTGTGTGAGGCCTTGCTTATGCAGCTCAACAATCCTACCACGTTCAAAGTCAGTGAGCTTTTTTGCTTTTGCCATCAGGAGGTCTTGACAGTGTGAATACTTGACAGAAAATGACATGGAATCCAAATTTTTGTGCAGATTTTGGCTTTTAAAGGCTGTGGTCTTTAACTTTTATCAGCTGAAAAAATCATGTTTGAGTGAAAATGCAGTTTTCAAAAAATTGGCTGCTTAAAACTTTTTGTCTCTTGCGCCGATTTCTTCATTTAGCATCGTGAAGCTCTACTTACAACCTTCTTAAGATCCAACAGGGCAAAATGCAAATTCTTGCAGTTTTTTAACTGGTCTTAAGATTTTGATCAGGAGTGTATTATGAACTTAATTGAATGAACACAGTGATGTGACTTTGCAGAAAACCTTTAAACACCTAACAAGGCTAGGTGGTGCACATAAGGAGTATCTACACTTAGAAATGAGGATGAGGAAGAGTTTTTTTGTTTAAAAATATTTAAATATCTTTTCAATGGATAGTTCAGTAAGTATGCTGTTTAAATGAGATGTACAAGTGTGAAGAACATTTATTAATGTGTGCATAATGTAATACTCTATATCACTTAAAGCAGAATTCATAAAAGAGGAAAAGACTATTTTACTAATAGCGGAAGATGTCAAAACTCAACATGACATGAATATTCATTGGCTGTTTTAGATGTTAGATAAAATGACTGTTATATAGATTTTGACCCCTGGTTCCCATCATCACCACTATATAAAAATCTGTCTCTCAGAGCAGGTTTCTCCATAATAATCCATTTTACATCAAACCACTTTGAATGACTTTACCCCTATTCAGATTAGATTCGTTTTTTGGAGGGACATCTGTTTTTAACATTGTACACGTCTTCTCCTTGTTTAAACTCCTGCATTAAAATAACTACAGGACAGGTTTCAGTTGTATTTTTTATGAACCTGGATGTCTGCATCATAATAATATGATCACAGTTCACCTCTACCTGTATCTGTGATTGTAATCTCTCCTTTAAAAGTCTGTGCAATAAGCCAGTATATTGTCTTTATTATGTATTTTAGTTGAATTTTCCTCCATGTAGTGCTCTTCCAGGAGCACAAAAGATTATTGAGCGACTCTTTAAAAGCTGTAAAAATGTTTTTTGTGATTTGTGAAGGTTTTGGTTGGTTTTGCATGTTAAGGGCCTAAATATTGCTAGTATATAGGGCTTTTGTTAACAGCTGAAGCACGTTAAAAGATCTGTGGAATTCCATGTACGAATCTTTATGTTTAAATTTAGTTCACTTTTTATTCTATAACAATTATCCCAAACTGTATCCCTGCTTTATGTCAGGTGGGGAAAGGAAGTCATGTCATACATTTCCTTTTTGGACCCCTTGAAGATATCTAGACAGACCCAGGATCAGTTATTCCTCAAGTTTCCAACAACATGACTATGGAAAACTGTTTACGAATCAGAATTCACTCCTGTAGGCCATCTGGATCGCAGTCACTGCCTGCTGGAGGATGTGGTCTGAGCAGAACCGTTTAGCACTGCAACGTCAGTGCACTGCTGGTCGCATTAAGTGTCACCTGGGTGTTCCCTTTATGTGGTTGTAGTGGAAAATAAAGCTACTATAAGAGCACAGTGCACAAGTGCCTGTTCCTCTCTTTATAACCCGTCTGTCGCAGGTTTACGTCCTGATTATGTGTGAAAGGAGTGGGTAGATCCAGCCCTTGTTTACATTTAAGCCCTTAAATGGCACCAGTGCATAAATGCGGTAGCTCGCTTCCACTGATTCGCAGAGCGCCTTGGCCCATGTGGCTAACAGGACTTGACTTAGCACCATGTGAGGGCTCAATGCAAAGGCTGAAATTATGGCTTTTACATGTCAAACATCCATAAATTAAAAGTGAAAAATCATCCCCACAAATCGCAAAGCAAAATATTGACAGAAGGCTCTCGCCTGGCCTAGATAATGCCCGGAAAAACAACTAAGGGGGTAATAAAGTGGCTTGTGAGTGCTATTTTTGCCCAAGACATCTAATGAAAGAGGAAGGCTTACTAAGATTAGCATGCCTCAAGATTTTATGCAGATGGCCTTATGGGAAGACCTGTTACAGCTGCAAAAAAAACAGGAAGTGTTCAGACTCCAGAGACTATATTACTTATGACTTCACTGTCAATTGACCAAAATGCACTTTTTGGTGGGACTATAAAAAATCATTTGTTTTTAATATACACCTCTACCAAATGGCAAACATTTGCTAACCAAATGGCTTTAACTTTTGTTAACGTTTTAAACAGATTTGCTCAACAGTGTGCAGTTTATTTCTTACATTATGCTACAAAGCTTTGCTGGTTTCTATTGCAGACACAAAACATTGCAGTTGTATTTTAGCCTAACATTCCTCTACTGATTGGTAGAGATGGCAAAATCAGGTTAAGTTCAAAACTTTCTTCAATAAGATGCAGAATGCTAAAGGGTTGTACATGACTGCCAGTTATGGCCCACAATACACTCGTCTTTGCCATAAATGACCCAGAGTTGGACCATATTTGGTCCAGAATTGTCAACTATCTGAAAAAATTAGCTGTTACCACTCTTTTAAGATGTGGCACTTAACATTTGTACATTTTTATTCAGCTCTATAGTGTCAGAAACCAATAAACATAATATTACTTAAGAACTTAATATATGGAGGGAGGTACCTGATGATTTATAGCAATTTGCATGATTCTACTTGGTGTACATGAGCTTATATTACTTAATATCCTTGTAGCTCCAGGACAAATGTGAGGAACTACATTTGAGGCACAAATCTGATTTTTCACTATTATCATGTTTAAAAATAATGATTGAGTGTTTAGATCTGACACCTCCTCTGTTTTATTCACAGATGATCTTCTACATCCAGGACAGTGATGATGTCTATGGACGATTTGGTTTCCATCCTAATATTACTCAGAGTATTCAGAGCAGACCGGACATGCGCTTCTTGTCACTCAGCTTTTTACGTGAGGGGGGCACTCTAGGGGAAGTACGTTTGGCCTTTACGGCTCTCTACATCCCTGCCGGGGTTCTGGATCCAACCCGAGCCCGGGATGGTGTGTTAAATGGTACCAGAGCTAACAGCCTGCTCTTTAGTTCAGGTCAGACAAGAGCGCAGCTCATCCTGCCCATTCGAAATGATGCTTTCCTACAGAATGGAGCCCACTTTCTCATACAGGTACTCAAACCATGAATCTGGCAAAATTCTTTAATTATTTTGTCTTTTTTAATTTCTAGGGACTAAATCAATAAATAAGAAGGAGAAGTCAGACTTGAACCTGTTGGTACAGTATTTATATTTAATGTAAAAATGTATATTTGGCCAAAAATGGCAAAAACAACACTTCCTGTGTTTGGCTCAATAAGTGAAAAGACCAAATACATTTTTAATGTCACTATTACGTTTTCTAGTTCCCAGCTGTAACTTTACTGCAGTAAAGTTAGTTTAATATTAAACACTCAAAATTCAGAATTGTGTTTTTCCTCATCAGTTAATAAAACACAGATTCACCAGCACAGTTATAGTTTGCTAAACTACACTTATGATGAAGCCAGCATAGAGCCGCTTAGCTTTGTGTTTGTGCTCCGGTGGCTGGAGTGTTAGGGACCATTTCACAATTACCAGAAGTGTTAAGTGTGTCAGTATATGCAGCCAATGACACTCACTTTAAACACACAAAACATCCACTTGACTTACAAAATTCATTTTAGCCATTTTCATTATTTTGTTTCATGTTTTTTTTTACTAAATATTAGTTATAATGTAACATACATGCATCTTCATACATATTCATATGTTATTATCTTGTGTTAACATTTATTAAACCTAACTCATATTATTAAACCTAATTATGTCAGACCAATTTATTACATTAGACATTTATTCCTGACTAACTACAAGACTTATTTTTGAAAATAGTTTACTTACAAATGTTATAATGATTTATGAAGAGCCATATTTGACACTTAGCCAAATGTTTCATTTTGTTTCCTTCCAGCCAAAAATTTTTATTTCAGTGCATCCCTAATATTTACTATGTAACTGACCTGTCCATGCTAAACCCCTAAATGAATTATTTAGTAACATCTATAGGTGCCAGCAGGGCAATGCTCTAAAACTAGACAGGATGGTGTCAAGCTGGCTATGCAACAAAGACAAAGATACATGCAGATTTAAATGAAAGTAGTTTAATGGTAATGTGGGTAGATCCAGAGCCATTAACCATAAAACAATCCAAGTCAAATACCAAGCAAGACAATAACATAAACAGGAGGGCAGATCAAAATAGAAGTCAGAGGGCAGGCCATGGTTGGGGCAAGGAGGAAGGTCAATAAGAACAAGAAGACAAAGGATATGCTAACAGGCTAAGGCTAAGAACAGGCTAAGGCTAAACTAGAGAACAGGCTAAGGTTAAGGACAGGAATCATCTAGGAAGATAAACTAGGAGCTAATGTTAAGGCTAGTACTAAGATACAACCAGGAAGAAAGACTAGAACCTGAGGCTAATGCTAAGAGAACTAACAAACAAATGGGAACAGGAAGCTAAGTCAAGGTCAGAAACTGAAACAAGGTCATAACAAGGAAACGGCTCAGAAACAGGAACACTCAGAAAAGCGATAATGATTGCAATGAACCAAAGAAACCAAACAGTATTATATCTTAATGGAGTCAAAGCACTGTTGTATGTCGCTCTGGATAAGGGCATCTGCCAAATGCAGAGTTTTCACATAAATACAAAATATCATGTAAAACGAATACTCTATGTATTTTGCAAAAACTTTGTATAAAAGTTGTCCACTACAAGTAGGAAATATATTTTGAGATTTTTTTTCCAATCCTAGTGTACAATTAACAACTCAATTATGTAATTACATTTTAGTAATATAGCAGCACTTACGACTTAGACTTCTAATGGTTAATGTAATACAAGCTGTGCTGCATTTAATGAACCGTGAGTATAAAAATGGCCTGAATATATTGACATTCTGTGTTTCAGTTGGTTAAGGTTACATTTTATGGCCCTTGTTTGTCTGTTCTGTCCTTCCTGAGTCTCTCTTTAGACCTGGAAGGACAACCTCAAGTGTCCTAACAATTTATCCTCTTTCAGTAGAAGAGTCTCTCTATCAGCTTGTCTGGCAATTAACAATCTTGAGTCACGGTGATGTGAGGGCTTTGGGTTGTTGCCATCGGATTTGTGTTGCTGCCCAAACAAATAACTCCTTCATCAAGTAATGCTGAGAAATAAACAGCACAAAAAACCTGGCACAGTATAAACTGCACAAGAGCTCCTTTAAGAAAACAGAGTAGATACAGAATAAGTGCGCACACACATTGATCAACTGGAGACTAGCTGATGGTGAGAAGTGCTTAGTTAAGAGGTCACATCATGTGAAAGTGACATTTTGTTAATCCTGTAAGAGCTAAGGTGCCATTACCAACATATTACTGGCAAACATTATTTAATTTTAACTTTTCAGCCATTTGATATTGATGTATTACTACATTTAACTGTATGCTTTTTTAATAGTTTTTTTTCCTTTTTGGTTATTAATTACATGTTTTATTTAGTACACTAAGAAGCTGGTAGAGTTTTATTTCCAGGTCAAGAATAAACAAAAAAAATACTTACTTGAGTACTGTACTTAAGTACATTTTTGAATATTTTTACTTGAGTATTTATTTTTTGGTAAACTTATGATGTTCACTCCACTACATTTCAAAGACAAATATTGTACTTTCCACTCCACTCCCTTTCTAGGAAGCTTTCCGTTACTCATTCCTTTTGGCTCAGCATAGCTTTGTAGACCGCTGTTGCTGTTTTCCTTTACTGAAATGCAATTAGCAACACGCTATGCTCCTCACAAGAAGGGGAACCAATCACAGTCTCCGCTCACACCTGGGATTTAGGGAAAATAGTTGCACTTTTATGCTGAAGTTTTACAGGTGGTGTAGACTTTTTGTTGCAGAGTGGGTTCTACATGTCAATACATCATCAGGTAGTTTCAGTAAGTTGCAAGGTTCTGTAAAAGCACTCAAAACAATACAGCAATGTACTGATATTAGAAAATATAATTTGTACTTTTGAATACTTTTTAGTATTTAGTATTTTCAAAAGTAAGTACTTCAATATTTTAACTTGAGTAAACGTTTGACTGATCAACTTTTACTTGTAGTTAAGTAAGATTTGACCATGAGTATCAATACTTTTACTTAAGTACTAGAGTTGAGTACTTTGTCCACCACTTAATATTTGTAGTTCTTAACCTCCTAAGCTAAATCCTAAAATGACAGAAAATGGTACATTTTTGTCCAACAAGGTACCCTTAACATGTACAATATGGTACTTAAGACCCAATTATGTATCTTAAATGTTCACTATATTCACTTTTATAAGAGAATTTTCATAAATTGTGATAAGGTTTTCTAAGCAGTAACATGCTCTATATGTAATATAAGTCTGGAGTCAGGACAGGTTGATCGATATCTAGTAACTGCATGGAGTAAACTGCAATCTCTTCTAGAGTTTAAATGAACAGTAATCATCTGGGAGCAACTCTGGTTCCAAGGATTTTAAGAGGTTATTAACTAGATATGATGAACACAACACGGCACTTAGAAGGACCTCAGATATTGAGGTTCATTGTCAGAGCTCAGTTTTACATCAGTGTCTTTAAACAGTGTTTGTTGTTGCCTCCTCAGTTGGACAGTGTGCAGTTGGTGAACATTGCTCCACCCATCCCCTCAGTGAGCCCTCGCTTTGGAGGAGCAGTCAACATTTCCCTTCTCATCACACCTGACATTGCTAATGGAGAGATTGGCTTCATCAGCAACCAGACAGTGGTGGCAGTAGAGCCTGAGGAAGTGAACAGCAGCACAGTATGTATCGCACAATATCACATAACAGAATAGAATCACTATAAGCTGATTCCTGCACGTGGTATTAAATGCTCTCCCACCCTCTCACCGGTTTCTTTCTTAGCGTTTAATACTTGGGTCCTTTCAGATTCACTGGAAATTTTCCATAGTGTCCGTATGTTTGTGGACACCCCTTCTAATGAATGCATCCAGGTTCTTGAAGTCGCACCCACTGCTGACACAGAAGTACAAATGCACACACAGCAGTTTAATTAATGCCTAATGCCAGGCATGGACTACAGGGGCATCTGTATCTTTGAGCTGTGTTCTCTGGAATGATGGAGCTCCATCATGAGTTGGAGTATTGGAGATGAAGTGGGGTGATGGTCATCCAACATCCTGACCTCACGAATGCTCTTATTAACGAATGCAATCAAATCCCCACAACAGTATTCCAATATGTCGTAGAAAGTCTTCTCTGGACAGTAGAGACAGTTACTCCAACCAAAGCAGAATAAACTCTTGATTTTGGAAGAAATGCATGAGCAGGTGCCCAGTACTTTTGTCCATATAGTGCATTTTACACCAGTATAAAACTTGAATGAAAGAATGCACATTGAGTGAAGCCTGCAAACATCTTTTGCACAGTTAAATTCATATAGTCTTTCCCCAACCCAGAGTGCTTTATATCAATCCATGGCTTGGAGTCACTTGATTTGCCCATGAAAGAGTTATTATCTGTTAGAGGGGATCAGGAAGCTTACTAGCTATGAGGCACAGCTCACTTAATCAGGGCAAATAGTGGATTAGTTCACCCTTAGTGTCACATTTTGATCACTTCTGATGACTAATATCCACTGCTGTCGGAGTAGAAGCCGGCACCTGTCCATCTCTCTCAGTCACCTGATGCTGCAGTGAGACATTAAACCCTGTTATCCTTGTGGACACAGCACAGGACATTTATTATTTCACCATTATGAATTTTACAACAATCTGTGCATAATATATATCGATGCATAGTACAGGAAGAAGTGTTCATGGTATGAACGTACTGGATAATGAACTCGATTCAGAACAAAGGTGTCAAAAGTATTTAAATTCATTACTCAGGTAGAAGTATAGATACTAGGGTTTAAAAAGACTTTTATAGAAGTTGAAGTATCAACTTAAGCTGTTTACTCAAGTAAAAGTGCAAAAATACTGGTTTCAAAACTACTTAAAGTATAAAAGTAAAAGTAATGTAAGGAAAACAAATGCCAAAACTTAGGCTGTGCCACAGGGGCATATAGTGCACTACCTCACCCCCAAAATATTTTTTTTTCTTAAAGCCGTAATGACTATAATGTTATATTAAAATGGTAATGTTGACATTTTTTAGGATGTACTGGCTACTTGTTTCGGCTGCATATATGCCCCTTGAAAATGAAAAAATTGTAGTAATTTCAAATATATTAGTGGACCATATATGTGTAGTACTGAGCTTACTGGAGAGTGACGAGACACGTGACTCAGAATAATTTCTTTTTGAGTGTTCATGAGCACGTCTTAACTCTTTGTAGATCATTCTTCCACTGAGGAGAGATGGTACAGATGGGCAGGCGGTGGTGTTCTGGAGTGTGCGACCTATTGGCGAGAACAGAGTTGATGTGACCGGTGATGATCTTTCACCTTTCTCAGGCTCGGTCACATTTCTCTCAGGACAAAGTGACGCCAATATAAGCATCATCATCATGGCTGACAGTGTTCCAGAGATCAACGAGACTGTGCTCCTCACTTTGGACAGGTGCTGTGTACGCCTTGCTTTTTGCCATGTTTAGTTAGTTAATTAGTTAGTTAGTTAGTTACCTTAGTTAGTTAATTAGTGTGTTTATTATTGTTTGTTTTGACTTGTTTGAGTTGTTCATTGCCATATGTTTTCTGTCTATAAGTGATGAAGTGTAAAGGTATGTATTAAAACTTTTAACTCTGTGTAGAGACAGTTCAGAGACATCTGATCTTAAGAGATATTTTAGCTCAAAGGCTTATACGTAAAAGCTCAAAATTGGTCCATAGGGTTAATAGCAATCTTGAGGTGCTCTTAAATATCTACTTCAAGAATTAGAGTGATGTGTAAAAGTTCATTCGTTCTCTTAATTTTATTGAAAAGGTGATATAAATGTCATGTTGTATATTCATTACACATAAAGTGACATATTTCAAGCTTTTTTGTTTCAATGTCAACCTTTTAACATTATACTCAACCATTTGATAGAACACTTTATCTAATCTAAGTCACAATATCTAATTGAAGGTGTACTTAACACAATGTGATTGTGCCATAAAAAAATATAATAATAATAATAATAATAATAATAATAATAATAATAATAATAATAATAATTGTAGTGAAGTGGAAAAACAGTGAAGTTCTAGGAGGAAGTGAGCACAGTTGCCTGTAGCAGTGCGCAGCATCATGTTACCCAGGGAGCAGTTGGGGGTTAGTTTCCTTGCTCAAGGGCACTTCAGTAGGGTCTTTTTACCATCTAGTCAGTCAGCACCTCTTTTCCATCTGCTGCCGATACATCATCACTGGGTAGCCAACACAACACAATCTGATGGATCAGCTGGCAGATGCCTGAGACAGTGGACATTACTTAGTAGTGATGAGTAGGAAGTGCCATCTACACACCCAGAGAGAGCACAGCCAATTTTGCTCTCTCAGGCCCCACCTGTCAAAGGCAACCAGCATGACCGACAACAGAATTAATTCTTAATTCTAAGTCCAAGATGCACCATTTAGGACTCTATATTTTGTAAAATATGTTTCATAGTCTTACTGTCTTCACTACTGTTCTCACACACAGTAGGCGTGTCCACACTTGTGGATGTTCCCAGCAAAAATAAAACAAAAACCCACCAACAGTAGTAAGAGTTGATTGTGGTGACTTGAGCATTGCGTTATTCGTTCTTTCTCGGTGAAGACCCCTCTGGTATTCATGAGTTCTGACGGGAACGCTCCCTCTGCTTGCCTCCCACTCTTCCCTTTTGCAGGGTAGAGACTGCACGCTTTGTAGTGTACTTCGGGTGAGTGTGCACTGAAGGGACTCTGCCCTTTTGTGTGCTGTGAATCAACACTTTGTTACGATGAACCACTTTGAACCATGCCTTAACATTTCGATTGGGGAATGTCTCTTTCATCTGGGTGTGTGAAATAAAAAGAAAAGGGGTGTGTGTGTGGGTCTGCGTGTGTGCATGCAAATAGCCTGTGCGTGTGTAAAGTGAATCATTCAGGTCCAGCCTAGTGCTCTCTTTTCTCATTTAGCACCTAATTTACCCACTTCCTTTATGCCCTGCTGTAAAGCCGTCAGTGTTTGTATGCATGCGGTGCATCCTGTGAATGCGTTTGTTTGGAATGCTGCTGCCTGTCCAGTCTTTGTCTGCTATTTTACTAATTATCTGGAGCTTCCAGGGCTGGCTTTGCCCAAGCTGAGCTCTGTTAACACACAGGACCCCCACTGGGTTGGGGGATGCTAGTGGGCCATCCTGAAGCATGATTACTCAATGCAAACCTAAAGACAGGCCAGTTACAGATGTGAACTGCTCTAATGCACATTTTCACATTATCACATTGTTATGTCTATGTTAAGATACCAGTGTTTGATTGTATTAAAGTGACATTTCTGCACAGTTTTAAAAATCTACCTCCGGAGATGTGTAAATATATTTTCAGACATTATAAGATGTTAAAATTGCAGTATTAGGGTTAAAATAGTAATATTTTATATATCTAATTTAACCTTTAGGCTTAATCTGAATATGGGAAATTGGGAATATGGCCACTTTTAAACACTACCGGTTTAGGTCTATTCCAAGTCTTATAAACTTATACATTTTCTTTTTGTTTCTGCTTTAACCCTGCAGAAGTTTAAGAAGTGCCTGTCTGTCTGTCTATAGGCATGCATAGTACTGTAGCTTGTGCATGCTTGATCAGGAAAAAAGAAAAACACACTACTAACTGTTTGTTTTCTGGTGCAGGACAAATGTAGAGAACCAGATTCTGAAGGCTGGTTTCACCACGCGGGAAATTGTCATACTGGAGAATGATGATCCTGGTGGAGTCTTTGAGTTTTCACCTGTGTCTAGAGGCCCCTGGGTCATTAACGTAAGAATAAAGTATCTTTCTTGGCTTTTGCTAACCATTTACACTGCAAGGGCTTAGATTAGAAACACATACCTTGATGGTAAAACTTGAAAGTGTACAGTTAGAGACCATTAGAGACTAGAGCTCATCTTGTTTCCAGGCACAAATTCTGTTCCATGACCTAGTGGTCAGCTTCCAATCATGGCAACACTGTTGGCTGGTTGGTGGACATTTCTCAGCTCAGCAATGACATGGAGTTGTATAAAAGTCACCCAGAACATTAGTACCAGTGCAACACATACTACACATAAAGTTAAAGTTTGGGAGAAGCTCCCTTTCCTTCCTGTTCTGTGGTCTAAAAATGTCCATCTCTATCTCTCGATTAATGCCATCAACTCTACTTCTCCATACTTCAGTCCATCACCCTTCTCCTTTCAGCATGGAGGTTCAGGTCTCTAGCTTAAAGCAGTTCCCTAAGCTCCCTTCAACCATTCTGAAAGCATGCTCTGAACTAGTAAACTGGCTCTAGAAATTGACTGCAGTGTTGACTCTGCTATGCAGAGAATGGGTTACCACCAAGATCGTCGTGATCAGTGATGGTGCTTTACAGATTCCTTTCCACTGATGGACAATGTTGAGGAGGTCTGATAAATTGTATAGCAGCAAATGGACTATAGTCCATAATCAGATTTTTAAAATACACCTCTATGGCAGATGCTTTTACTGGTATTCACCATGATCCTGCCATCACCTTCATTACATTGTTGGTCACCACATCTGCAGATGCACAGAGCCTTGGTGTAATTGTGGACGACAAACTATTGTTTTTCGATTCATGTTGCAATACTGACTTGTTCAGTCCCGTTTCATTTCTAGACTTGAATCCCCATATGTGCCATCAGGCCCCTGCGGCATGACTCGTCTTCAATGTTACAAAGTTCAGTCATGTAACTCCTTTGCTGTCTGTGTCATTCAAAACCCTGGTGTTGGCCTACAAAGCCAACCAAAGCTAAGAATGAACCAGCTCCTCCATACCTGATGGCAATGTTCAAAGCCTGATCTGCACCAAGAGCCTTAAGAGCTTCAAATACAGCTAATCTCATAACAAGCATCCAGACGTTTTTCTGTCCTGACACCTAAATGGTGGAATGAACTTCCCCTGTGCATCCAAAGTCTTCAAACAACAACTGAGGACATCTCTTCCAAGAGTACTTATCCTGTACTTGTGATTATACTCATGTCTTTATTCAAGCAACATACATTGAGCATTGAGTATCTAGGCATCCATGCTGACTTTTTTGTATTTAGCAGCATCTAAGCTTGAGGTATCTTCTGGATTCCATCCTACACTAGCATGCTATGGATCCTTCCTGGTTAAACAGCAAAGACACTTTTGTAAGAGTGTCTGCTAAATGCCTTAAATGTAAATATAAAAATAAGATATTTCTGATAAACTGGGCATGTGTATGCCCATAGGACTAACCTTTCTTTCTATAATGTCTATATAATCTGTAGGAGGGCGAAACAGTGGAGCTGAGAGTGATCAGACAACAAGGACAGCTTCTGAACCAGCTGGTGAGATACACAGTGACACCCTCTGGAAATGATGATTTTTACGGAGCCACGGGCATCCTGGAGTTCCAGCCTGGAGAGAGGGAAGTGGTGGTGGCTCTAGTGGCCAGACCTGATGGACTACCTGAAGTAAGCATTACTGTTGGGACTGATAAAATGAAGTACCGGTATATAAAGCCATCTTTAGATTAGCATCACATACCATGCAAACCCTTACCACAGGTTTGTCTATGGATAGCATTTTGATAGGAGACCTCCAATGAAAACTTCATGGCTCCAGTGCAGTGACTGGAATACAGTACTTTGTAAATGTCATAGGTGTACAGTTAAACAAGGTCCTCCATCCCAGGGTATTTCCTTGTAAAGAGCATGTCCTAAGTATATGTCCCACTCCTAATCATGCCCATCTTCAAAAACAGGCTTAGTGTCTCACCAATTCCCTGTTAGTTAGCTCATGTGTGGTGGACTGGCTGCTGTTATATCATCTGTGTGGATGCTGTACACTGCCAGTGGTAATGTATGTCCCAAATGATAAATGACTTTGACAATCTAGTGCTATAGAAGACATTGTTGTGGGTATTTTATTCACTCATTTTAAAGTGATTTGGATTTCAAATGCATTAAAATTGATATAAAGTTCACTGTTATCAATAAAATATTTTGAGTATTACTCAGAATCAGTCAGTCTTGTTTTTATGTGTTAAAGTTGTGACTATGACTTAACTATCATGGCCGTGCATTAGGTCTGGGTGATTTGACCTCAGATCAGTATTGTTATAAATTTTTTTTATTTTTTACACAATTTTTCCCCCAATGTAGTGGTCGTCAATTGACACACCCATCCGCTAGGACTCTCCCAAATGCTTACAATACCCTGATTCTAGGAGGGTGAAGACTCATACATGTGAAGTCAGCCTCCACCTGTTTTTCAACTGGTGCCGATACATCATTGCTGGGCAGCCAACATGCTCAGAAAGTGCAGAATCCCCAGCTCTGATGGATCAGCTGGCAGACACCTGAGCCAGCAGATATTGCATTGTAGTAGTGATGGGGAGTGAGCGCCATCTACCTACCCGAAGAGAACTCTCTCGGGCTTGGGCTTTCGATGGTGAACAGAATGACCGGGATTTGATTCTCTGATCATAGTGTTGGCACCATCACTGTCCATTTTTAAAGCTCGTCTTAAAACCCATATTTATTCCTTGGCTTTTAACACAGCGTAAGACTTTTATTTTATTTTATTTTACTTTATTAGCATTTTAGTAGTTTTTATGTTTTTTGTCTATTTCTATTACTTTTATTGATGGGTTGCATTTTACTGTTTTTTACTTTGTGAGTTTTTCCTTTGTTTTTTTTTTTGTTTTTTGTTTTTTTTTTGGGTCTGTTTCTGCTGTGCAGCATTTTGGCTCAGCTGACTTGGCTTTTAAAGTGCTATATAAATAAAGTTGAGTTGAGCATTTTGGGGATCAGTTAGAACTAATAAATGATTATTTTGTTCTTTATGTTCAGTGTCATCATCACTAAAGCAAACACATTTTTCTTTGGTACAAGCTGCTCAGTTGGCTCTGTGTTTGAGTTCTCCATGTGTCTCTGTCTTCGCAGACTGGACAGGGTGGAGTCACATGACTAGCTTTAATATATTTTTAAGGGGAAGGTTCATGAACACTGGCTGAAAATATTAACGGAATGAATAAAAAAAAAACATGGGCAAGATTACATTAATTAGAGGTTCTGTATATTCTCAATTACTTTTGATTAATTGTCCAGCTCTACTGAGGATTATTTTTGTATTTATTTATGTTTAAATATGTATATTTTATTATTTATTTATACATTATTTTTATATTTATATTGGTCACCAGGAGGACCAAATTATTCACAATGAAATTAAATATAAAAATAATTACATACAAAATGTATGCCTTTTTAATATTTTGTCTCATATTCAATAAATTACATTATGTGAACATGTCATAACTTTTGGATCAATGCAAATAATCCAGAATTACTTGGAGTAAAATCTTGTTACATTAACTAATATTCAAAGTTACAGTCATGTTCTCTTTCTACTATAAGTGTACCATTTTGGAGATGTTTGTTAACGTGTATAGTTATTATATGTTAAGGCTGCTCCTGTGTAGCAATTCAGAGAGACAAGATATTTTATAATGTATTTATTTTATATGATCTTGTGTAGATGATACATCGCTGACGATGCCCTTTTGTTCATTCTTAGCTGGATGAGACATTTGCAGTCATTCTCAGCAGCCACAGCACCCCAGCCAGTCGCCTGGGCAGCCGCAGACAGGTCAACATCACTGTGCGTAAGAGTGACGACCCATTTGGGGTCATTGAGTTCACTCAGCCAGACCTCTGGTTCTCCATCAATGAAAGCAAAGCAATGGATTTACATTCAGGTACAGCTTAGCTTTGCGTTAAAGAAGTGATTCACCTCAAAGCTAATGCTACTAGTATTAGTAATTAAAATGGGCTAACGTTGTTCAAAATGAGTTACTGGCTCTTCATTGGCTAGAGTTCATTGTTAATGTTCTTAGGCTTTTTGAGCATTAATTAATTAATAATATATTGATTTATATGATGTGCTGTCTGCATGAATTATGTATTGACTTGACTTATACTCACAGATGGTGTCCTGTCACCTTCATGTAGGCCATTTTCTTGACATGCCTAAATGCACAGACCTCTGTTGATTTCCTGTTATAGCCTCATACCCCATCATGAGAGGGAGGGGCCGTTTTGGGAATGTGTCTGTCCTCTGGGTTTTGGAGCCCACGTACTCAAGGGATGTGACCCCAGTGCAGGGGGAGGTGATCTTTGCTGAAGGAGAATATCTGAAAGACCTGACTCTTTTCTCTACACCAGATGAGGTAAAACCCCTTAGAATATGAACAGTCTCACGCTTACAGATGATTACAATCAGTCACAGTGAAAAATTTGGGCACCCAACGTTTTGTTAATCTTTTTAGTAAAAATAACTAACCTTACAAACTTCTAGACATTTCAGTCTACAGGTACTGATTATGCACTGAATGTAACATACTGGAACAAATGTATCCTGTGCAAAAGTTATGGCACCTTAAATGTTTTGTCCAATGTGCTCAGTTGAGTATAAGATAGAAATTTACAACATTCAGGTTTATACAACAAATATAATTTAAAGATGTTTAAGTAAGAATGATACTTTTGTAAAAGACTGTGTATCATTTTAACATTGTGTATCTTTAAGTAATAATGACATTAAACAGATTAAAGGATTTTGTGTTTGTTTGATTACATGAGCCATGAACATGCATAAAAAGAACAGAGAACCTGTTATCTAAAACAAATAGCAGCCAGTGAAGTTTAGGAGTGACTCCGTTATAGTCACTGATAATAATATAAAGAGACCTATTTTTATGACCATAACAGTATAAAAATTGAAAATTACACTTTGACTACGGTGGAGGAATTTGACCTCTGCATTTAACCCGTGCATTTAAGCTAGACATTACACTTCCACAACACACACTCCCAACACTGGGACGGCCCTCTCTCTCTTGTTGACATCCTGAAATGGAGTCTTTAAAGAGGCCTGAGTCAGGAGCGATGCCTAGTTGTGTCCAAGATGGTGGAACTAAGAATTGTTTTAATTTTTCTCCTAACACACTGGAAACCCTTTTTGTATATTTTTGCCTACCCTTTTTGAACTTCCTCTCTATGCTTGGACTGGTCGACTATAGAGTCATCGCTTGGGTTCTTCAAGGATCATCATGTAAGAGGAGTGAACCTCCTCAGTTTACATTCACTCACATTGGCCTCATGCACCTTACTTCCATGTTGGGTAACAGCAACACATAGTCATTAGGCTAGGGACTCTAGCTAATCTATCTTCAACTCCTCTAGGTTGTATTGGTGTGTAAAGGGAATAGCTAGTGGTTTGTAGCCCCCCCTCCCTGCTCCCAGTGAGGTAGTAGGGGACTCCCTCATCAGGATTAAGCAGATAAGATAATGGATGGATGGATGGAGCTTCCAGCCAAAAGGCTGTTATTGTGTATATTCCATTATTGTGCAGATATTTCCTCCATTTTCATGGTGCACTTTATTCTCCCAGAGAATCAGTTTTACATCTGTGCATTTCTTTCAGATACCAGAAGATAATGAACAGTTCACCATCACGCTCATCAACGCTACTGAAGGAGCGAGACTAGGAAGTGTTGTAAATGCAAGTTTGGAGATTAGAAAGAATGATGACCCGATTTACTTTGTAGGTATGTTTATATTTCATGTAAACTCAGCATTATTTCTCCAAAATCAAGACATTTTAAAAGATAAAGGTCATTTTGAGTGATTCTGTTCAGTCTCTGAAGAACTTTTCAGTGAATGGTTAATGATGCAGATGTAAAGAACTTTTAAATAAGTGTAAAAAAGCTGCATAAAATGTACAAACTTCTGTACCAGCTAAAGGTGGTTAGCACATTCAGTCTTGAGTTTGAGTCCCCATCTGGGTGTTTCCATGTTCTCCCTGTGTCTGTGATTTTTCCTCCCATAATTGAATAACATGGCGGTCAGGTGAACTGGTTACTCTAAATTGATTTTTTATTATTATTATTTTTATTATTATTATTATGTGCTATAATGAAAATTATTGGTGTCAACTGATGAAATGCAATTTTGATATAAAAATGCAGTACAGCAGAATAGAATTGGGTTTTATTTTAGGGGTTTAGTGAACACAGGTCATTTCTGTACCTTAAGACAATGGGAGTGTACAGAATGTTAAAACTACACAAAGGTTAAAGAGCCATCCATTGAAAGGTTGTGTGGGGAACCAGAAGTGTTTATTCTTTGACTGCAGGTGATTTTAACATGTAATATTGTGTTTTCTGGTTTGCAGAACCAGTGGTACAGTGGGTCAGAGAAGGTGATGTGGCAAATTTTACCATCCTGCGGGCTGGAATGGCTGATTTTGTCGCGACAGTTACATATCAGTTTGAGTATGGCGACTCCTCGCCTGGAGACTTCACTGCGTTGAGTAACGACTCGCTGTTGGTGTTTGCTGCTGGAGAATGGATGAAGAATATTTCTGTCGCTGTAATGGATGATGACATCCCAGAAACGGATGAATCCTTTTATATCGTTCTGGTCAATGCCACAGGTGTGTTATGTTTCCTGTCGTGAATACTGTGTGTGAAATATGCTATTCATAGAACATCCTGTATCAAATGAAACCATTTGGCTTTGCTGGTAATAAGAGTGGTGTTTGCCAAAATATTGACTTTGATTAATTAGCCCCAGTATTCATTTCCTTAAGTTGTCGTATGATGAGAGGTCTGTTTGGCTAATGGATTTTATTTTGCTTTTAGCTGGATATGGCTCATTTAGCAATGGAAATAAACCTTCTTTCATAGAACATGTATCCATCAAGCCCTATATGGGCTATGTGACTATTGGGCTCTGTCTCAGTTGTTCAGTTGGGTGGTTTAAAAGTCCATTGAAACAGCCAAATAACTGCCCTGTATTGCCAATGAATCCACCTTATTTGACATTTGTTTCAGTACACAGAAAGCTCTGTTGATTAGACTTGACTGGCCTGACCCTGCAAAGCCCTCTCTAATCCTCGTATTGTGTAACACACACACACACAAGAAAGGGGGACTGGAAGACTGTAGGAAGTTAATTACAGACACTGAACTCTCTCTTTCTCCCACTCTATACATCACATCAACCCACCCCAAAGCCTTTGCTTTTAGTGGTTTCTGCCACAAAGCATTTCTAGCCTTATTCTCAGAGAAGATGTTAAGACTGCAGATTATTCCTCTCTGCAACCAGGCCTTTGTTTGTGTCTCCTTCGTCATTGTATTTTTGCTAATTAGAACTGTGTTTTGTGCTTAGCACTGCTGTTTTGGTGTGATAATAACAATGCTTGGATGCAGACCATATGCGCTCTCTCTCATTTACAAACACATGGATGTTGTGTTTATTAAAGATTTGAAGAGGATTATGAAAAAGGCATTTGTGATGTTGAATATGAATTAGCCTGTTCTCTGCATGCTGCACAAAGAGGTTTTGATTTCTTATGCAAAGTGGTTATTGCCTCATAATGTCTGTGTTGTTTTATAGCAGAGTGTGTACACACGGATCTGTTTTGATTTGTTGGGAAACTAATAAAAATACTATTAGCCTGTTTATATGAACTGAAGCTTTAATCAGGATGCTTTTAGAAGTCCATTCTGCTTAGGGGTACACATTTATCACAGTACAACACAAACAAACTCCTCCTCCTACTACTACTACTACTACTACTACTACTACTCTTACTACCACTACTAATACTACTATTACTACTTTTACTCCTTCTAATACTATTACTACTTTTACCAGTACTACAACTTTTACTATTACTGCTAATATTACTGCTTTAACTAGTACTACTACAACTTTTACTACTATGACTTTTACTTTTACTACTACTATTACTACGTTAACTACTACAACTACTTTTACTACTTCTAATACTATTACTACTTTTATTAATAGTACTACCTCAACTTTTACTACTGCTCCTGTTCTTACTACTTCTTCTACTACTACTAATACTACTACTACTACTACTAATAATAATAATAATAATAATAATAATAATAATAATAATCTAGCCATCTTTTTAACCACTTTATCGACTCCATCTGATTCCTTCTACCTCTCCAGTGGGTGCTGGGCATTATTATTATTATTATTATTATTGATATTGATATTATTATTGTCATTGTTATTGTCATTGTTGTTTTTTCTTTATTTGGGTAGCCTACTATTGACCTCTAGGTTTAGGTTTTAGATTTAAAAAAAATATTTAAAAAAATAATTAAAAGATTAAAGTTAGGCGTTAGGGTAATTGAAACTTATGATTTTATATACTTGTGATTTTATATGCTTGTGATTTTATATACTTGTGATTTTATATACTTGTACCTTGAATGAACATCTTACAGTTGCTATTTGTATTTAATAAGATTAGCATTGCATGTCATTTTCATGTTATTCACACTGAATTTTTCACTTAGTTTTGTTTGTTAAAATAATGGTATCATATGATCAAAACTGCTAAATTATGTGATAAAAACACCCTTTTTAGCCATAGCAAGATTTCTTCATATTTGAGGTCCGGCAAGCTCTGGGAACAGATGGAAATGTGGTCCAACTTATTTAGTTAAGTCTTTTTGTTTACTGTGTAAATTGTGTTTGGGGGCTATTTGTGATTATTTTAGGATTATCCACTGTACAGTGAGATATTAGTATTCACTTTGGTAGAGCATTAGTTTTATTTTACCTTCGCCAGTAGTCTAGTCGTGATGATCTGTTAACAGTACTGAATGGATCACTCTTATGTGTTAAATGTTGTGTGTTGTGCATGTAGGAGATGCTGTGGTGTATGGACAGAGCACCGCTACAGTGGTGATTGAAGCCAATGATGATGCCAATGGCATATTTTCTCTGGATGCCACTGAGAAGCCTGTGGAGGAGGGGAAGTCCAATGGTTTTTAGTGAGAAACTTCAGCATTTTCCATAAACTCACAAGTCATTGAAGTTAAAGGTGTATTACAGTGTTTTCAACCTCATCTCTGGTTGTCATGTCAGTAGGATAATAGAATAGCCAAACAAACTGCTTTTGGTCATCATACAGTACTTTTCTTATTACAACTGATCAAGGAAACAGTTCAGGCAAAGTGCCAAAATGACTGCCCATAGTAGCTGACTGTATGATACAGATGATAGAGATAGAGACTGACTTATATTTCTGCCACACTGAAACCTCCACATCCTGTCTGCTCTAACTGCTATCTTTTTTCCAGTGTTATTAGGGAAAGAGGGCACTTTGGCAATGTCACCGTTTTCTGGCAGCTGTTTGCCAACGACACACCACTCGAGCCCAGTCAGGAGTTTGTCAACACATCTGGATTCATCGTCTTCACCACAGGACAGAAAACCAAGCCAGTAGTCTTGGAGGCGATCTCTGACAAAATACCAGAGTTTAACGAGTTTTACGAGCTCCGCTTAATGAACATTTCTGGTTAGCCCTTCTTATGGTTGTTGTTGTATATGGTACTGTAGGTTCAGTTCTTTTGCCAAACACTGAAAACAATAGACAGAATAGGCAGAATTTCAGCCTTTATTTCATGATACATATTTGTTTATAAACAGATGCTAATCAAATAATAAAATTTAAATCTAGACCACTTGGTTATGAGCATTTCTGAAACCGCTAGGCTTTTGGCTGTATTGACAAATTCTAATTCTCTAGAACTCTGTGCATCTACGAGATGTTGGAATAACTAGTCTGATCCATAGCAGCCACACCTCAAAATTTCAGGACTTAAAGAACCTGCTAATACCTGCTAATATCTTGGTATCAGATAGCACAGGGCATTTTCAGAGGCCATGTAGAGTCCATGTGTCTGTGAGGCAGATTTGATTTGTTTGGACATGGTTGAGCAACAGCGTATTAGCATATTGATCATAATGTTTTGACTCATCAGTGTAGTTCCTCAGTCACAGTGAGTGTATTTTCAAAAGTCATAAAAATTAATCCAGTCAAAATATCATCAAATTTCTTGATGCACTGAATTATTTCCTAAAGGATCAAAATCAACATAAATAATTTTGGCATCAGATAGAAAATTGGCATGTCAGCCTACTTTCATCATAATGCAGTTTCATAATTCAGCTGTGTTTATCTTCTTACCTATAGGTGGGTATCCTGGCGAAGGTGGCAAACTGGCTAAAAAAGACCTCAATGCATCTGTTCTCATCCCTTTCAACGATGATCCTTTTGGGGTGTTTGCCATTGACAAGGACAACCTGGATCAAGAGGTAGCAGAAGATGTTCTGTCTGTGGATGACATGTCTTCAATCACGTCCTTCACCATTCTCCGCCAGCAGGGCACTTTTGGAGATGTTCGTGTGGCATGGGAGATCCTGTCTGGAGATTTCCCTAATGGTTTACCACCAATGGCAGACTTGATCTTGATGGCCACATTCCCTCAAGCCGTGATGCTGCAGCCTCATGCCAGGAGGCACCATTCTGGAACAGATGCTTTCTTCTTCTCTGGTCTTCCTGGAGCTTATGGAACCATCAGTCCTGAAACTCAGCCTGGGGAGATTCCTCACAGCCTGGCAAACTTCACTTTCTCAGCCTGGCTAATGCCCAGGCCCAACACGGATGGGTTTATTGTTTCAAAGGGTAATGGCAATGGAACCATGTATTACGGAGTGAAGATCCAGACAAATGAGTCCTATGTTAGTGTGATGCTTCATTACATGATCGTAGGATCTAACAGCACCCAGGTGGCTAAAGCTACAGCAATGAAGTTTGTGGAAGAAAATGTATGGGTTCATGTCATCATCGCTGTGGAAGATGGAATTATCGAGTTTTATTTGGACGGAAGCCCGATGCCTGGAGGAATCAAGAGTCTGAAAGGAGAGGCCATCATGAATGGTGTGTAAACTGGGTCTATTTTAAGGTTAGAATCTGGGCCTGAAGAGTATTTATGCCTCGATTTCTTGGTGATTAGGCCTGTAAATGTGGCATTGCTTCATTCCTCTTCATGCAGGTAGCTCAGAGAGTGCAGCCCTCCTCATAATTGGCGTCTGTCAGCAGATGAGAAGAGCTTTTCTGTTATTTTCTTTCTTTCATCCAACATTCAGTCTTTTAGCATGCTGTATTTACTCTGCAAGCTTGTCTTTAAACATGAGCACAGCAACTTGTGGCTAGTTTTCGTCCCTGTTATTGTGGCTCTGAGCGAGAGCTTTGTGACGAGCTTTCTCATGGTCCACATCTGGCGAGAGCCTGTTGTGAAAAGGCCCGTGCCATTGTTTGAAATTTCACAGAGCCGATATGCTTGAGCGAGCGCTCGGCTGCCACTGGACATTGTTAGCGACACATGAAAGCAGCCGGCAGTCTTCCTCACAAGTAACTGAAAACAATGCGGCTTTTGTAATAAAAGTGAAGCCTCCTGTGGAGACTTCCTTGACATCTCTTTTGCTACCTTCAATCAAGTGGATAGACATATAAACAGCTAGTATATTTGACATTGTCTATGATTGTTAGCTTAACCGCCTCAGTGTGTTATTCAGGCTTTGTTCGTTATTTTGTCAGTGTTCACTCAAGCATATTTCCTCAATTTGTACAGTTGTTTGGCTTTGAATGCATCTCTGGTTTATAGCGTCTTCCACATAGATGGATGGCTGGGGTGGGGGGGCCTGACCTGAGGGTTTAAGATATTTTTCTTTAGAAATATTTCCAGACTTTAGATGAATATTCCACTAAACTTTTGAAAAATGTCCGGCTTCAAAATAGGGGCTGTTGCTGTCCATCCATCTATCTTCTGCTTAATGCTGTTCAGGGTTACTGCTGTGATGTATTTGAGTTCACTTAAGAACAAGCATGGGTTAATTTTGACATTGCTGGAGGCTTCCTCCACTACAAAACTAAAGAACTTTACACACCAAAAATGTACATTTGGGTTAATGGGAGCATTGAGTGAATTTAATTTTGGCTGTACATTGTTGTGTTCATTGCCTGACCCAGCATCAGTGTAATATGACATTTTCTCTTACTCATTGCAGATGTGGCTCCTATGTGGATTGGCTCAAACCCTGATGGTCAGCAGCTCTTTACTGGCCTTCTGCAAGATGTGCGTCTCTATTTGAGCAGGCTGAACCAAACAGAAATCCGTGAACTCCACAGCCAGCCCGCCAAGACTGACTTACGGAACGTGTCGGGCTACCTGGCATACCGGCAAGAAGAGAAGCTGAAGTCGTTTGTGGTAGAAACGCATGATGACCGTGAGGAGGAGGGGGAGGAGGTGTTTTACCTGCAGCTAGTGGCCGTTCACGGTGGAGCCAGACTGCCCACACCTCGACCCACTGCCAGACTCCGAGTCAGCAAGAGCGACAATGCTAATGGCCTGTTTGGATTCATTGGACCATGCATTCCTGATGTAAGAGCATTACATGAACCATCATAATTTCTTTAACCCTTAGTAGCCATGTTGACATTTTGTATATAAGAATGAAATGTAATCAGCTAATTATATAAATTATATTTACAGCAAATGTGTGTATTCAGAGCAGCTTAGAATTTTTTATATTACATTTATATGCTCATGTAGCATTAGGAGTCTTGCCCAAGGACTCTTATTTGTATAGTGTGGTGTGCTTGCCTAGACCAGGTTTTGAAACCCACTCCATTTGGAGGCCCTTACCTATGACTGATCTCAACCATGATTTGAGACCAGGACCTCCTGCATCCTAAGCATCCCCTTTAGACCAATGAGACAAACCATTACATAGTTTATGTACATTTGCATTCAATTTGAATGAATGTTTGTATCATGTATGCTAAATTTAGTAAATTAACTGTAACTGTGCATTAAAATGAGTTGAAGATGTGTTCAAAAATTAATAAGATGTCATTTAACCAGGGGTTTCCAAACTTGTAACTACTCTGCTAATGCTTCTTACCCATGCTATCCTATACTTAACATTCCAAAGAATTAGTTGATTAAGTAGACATGTCTCTCCTGGTTGAGTGGGTGTGTGGTTTGGCTCTGTAGAAAGCATGTAACGCGACCCCCTGCTTGTGAGCGCATGTCTTCATGTATATTTAATTTGTCTTCACGCCTGGCTGGAAGGAGTTGACGGTGGACTCTTTAGGGAGATTGGACTCATGGCATCTCCGATGGCTGAGTCGATTAACAGGACAGATGGCAGACCTGACTTGAGAATTCCTTTAGAAGGACGACCTCTCGCTTACTGACTAAAGAACGCCATGGCATGTGCCATGCTGCATGCTTTCAGATCAAGGAGATCCCCCAACTAGACACTGATGCAGATAGCCATCAGTGTCTCTATATAATCATTAAGCACTTTCTAACCATTGGAGGTACATGCCCATGACCTTGTACTATGAGGTCCTTTACTGGTTACTTCAAGATAGAATTTCAAGAAGGATTTATAGTGAAGGGGAATTATAGTGAATGGGGTTTGCAGTGGAAAAAGAAAGCAACAAAACATTTTATAACATAACTTAATAAGTCTGATCTTCTGTTTATTTCCATGTTGAATTTCCACACTGTGGGACCTTTTTAACTTATTTGTGGAAATATATTTGTTCCCATCACTTAAGCCTTTGATATGCAGTTAGCACTAGTCACAAAAGATGGCGGAGGTAGTTTCAAATTAATTCTTTCTCAGTTCTTGGAAAAGTAGAGACATTCTGTTGAAATTCAGCCCAAAAACAGACATTTTATTATTATTTGAATATGCTATTAGATGGGATACTTTTTCAGTCACTAATACACTTCTATTGCAGTTTGACATCAAAACATACAAAAAAAGTCTTTCAGACTTGGATACACAGAATGTAAATGCAGTTAATTATGTAACTATGTAATTAATTGTTGAATGTCAGGTTATGTCAGGTTAAGACATAGACTTAGATATGGTATATTGATATTGATGGGCTAATTGATGGGTTTTGGGCCAATGCTGAAATTATTCCAATCCAATCCTTTAATAAATCTATCCATCCATTATCTTCCGCTTAATCCTGATCAAGGCTGTGAAATTTCTTCCAGTGGAGTGTGACCAGAATAGATTCAGCATGACTACATTTAGAAGTCTATCTAATTAATTAAAACAGTTCATTTTAAAGCTTAGTAGTTTTAACCCTTTGGAGTCTGCAGACCCGTTTGAGGGAACAAAACTGAAATTCAGTATAAAAACTTATAAAACTTTGTGAGATTTTATTCTATAAACAAAATAAAACACAGTGCGGAAACCTATATATATATATTGTGGCGTTGGGTGGATAGAGAAGTCAGAAGTCAGTAGCTCTTTCACAGAGTATAATTTCCACACTTTTCAAGTGTGACTGTATGGCGCCCTATGCGCCAGGGCTTAAACTGCAATGTGCTTTACAGTCATGGTGAATCTTTTACTTTCCACAAAAAACCCAAAATTGTCCCCAAAGCATTCCCAACATATAACTGGATATTAACCCAAACCTAAACATCTTTACTCATGAAAACAAGAACATAAACAGACATAAAGGGCCGATGCTGGCGTTTCCCAGCATCCCTTTGCCCGTAAGTGGGCGGAGTCCTACTGTCCATATCACCTCGCCGTCACACAATATATATATATATATATATATTATATATATCCCATATATATATATATATGGGATGTCCCGATCACGTTTTTTCTGTTCCCGATCCTGAAACCGAGTCTCAAACCGATACTTCTATTTTCTACATAAGAACTAGATAATAATAGTATAATAGATAGTACTAGATAATAGTATATCTGTGATATGAAGAGTTTTAAACATTTAATGCATATTTTTGCGTTTAGTTTATATAGCTGAGCTCATCAGCTGCATATAAAACACTTAAGTGTGAATAAAATGTGTGTTAAAGCGGATAAATACAAACAGACTGA
>BRDA01010690.1:16336-26935 GCA_036984385.1 Crenuchus spilurus
TTTTTTATTAACCACTGCATAGTTGCTGACCAGACCCAGAAACTGGAATATGCTGTTCAACTATTAACTTAGTAATCAATCTTGTTTGTCAACTTTCATTTATTTATTTATTTTTTGTGGTAGCTCCAGAAAATGATGCACCCATTGACACAAACCTGATTGAGTTTGACACCAAGTAAGTAACTCTAGTCAGTTTTTTCTTCTGCAGGTTGTTAATGTACATTAGAAATGTTTCATTTTATGATGTATTTGTAAGAGCTTTGAATATAATGAGGTTTCAGGTGTAACAGGTACATAAATATTTCCAAACACTTCATATATGTCCTTGTCATAAATATAACAACCCAGTATACCATAGTATGTAATATACACTACCAGTCAACCATTTTAGAACACTTTTATAAAGTTTTAGAACATGTCTGGTCTGCACCTAGTTGGTCAGGGTTTCATCCTACAGCAAGATATTGACTCAAACATAAGTTCAAGCTCTGTCAGAACTACCTCAGGAAAAAACAACAAGATGGTCAGCTTGTAAACATGGAGTGGCAGCACAGTCTCCAAACTTAAACCCCATCCAGGTGATTTGGGATGAAGCAAAGCAAACCTACAAGTGTCAACATTTATGTGATGTTCTGCAGCAGATTTGTGAAGAACTGTCTGAAGAATGTTTGATGTCTATTGTAGAAACAATGTCACGAGTGTGTTCAGCTGTTATATCTGACAAAGGTGCCACTTTGTGTCCAAAGTTTAGATATATTTTAGTCTATAAACTGATTCCAGGAGTTCTTATTTAACTCCTAAACTTTCATTTCAGACAGCAGTGAGACATTAAACTCAATCATATTTAATACAGAACTGGAAAAAATGTTTAGTTCTAAAACTTTTGACCTTTAGTGTACATAATGAATATGAAAACCACACATTTTAATAACATTGTACAACATGGTTACATATGTAACACAAATATAGTGTTACTTTCATTATCAAAAGCATCACAGCCTTGAGGTCCACAGATACTATGTGTAACACATTAGCTCATCACCACACCGTCATAATTTGCTGCTCAGCTCAGTGTGACGCAGAAAAGAGTAAATGCCCTTAGATGTTTTCATTATCATTTTGTGTTCCTACTGCACTGATCTTTTACCAACCAGGTTCAACACAATACCTATTAAACTAATATAAATACATAGTTTAAATGGTTTTGTTGTCCACCTTAGTCATCACAAAGTCATGGCATTTAAAGGTATGAATTCCCCTTAAAATAATGGCACTGTACAAAGTTACTTTACCTTTAATTGGAATACTGTAAAGTAATGTTGTCAAAATAGAGCTGAGCTGTACATTTTGCTTATTTATTTGCTGTATATTTTATCAGGACTTTACAAAAACATACATTTATTGTTTAATGACCTCATAAGCACGAAATGAGGTACATCCTTATAAATAAATGTACAAAAGGTTATACGAGTGATTGCATAGAAGAACCACATTTGGTTGCCTAAATAATAATTTCTGTAAAAAAGATTTGAGTATGAGGAACCTTTTAAAGGGTACACGTGAAGTAAATGTTCTTTATTTGAAGCCTCTTCACACTCACAATCTCTAGCAAACTATTTCTTTAAGAAAACAAAATTGCTTCTTCTGTGGCATCCCTAAAATAACCTTTTGTAGCACCTTTATTTTCAAAACTTTAATTCCCATTTTTTGCCACCATTTGTTCCCAGTGATGATGATATCATCTTTGAAGATTTTGCACGACAGCGACTTATTGGGGCAAAAGACGACAAAGATGAAGATGAGGAAGGGACAGATTCTCCTAAGCTGGATGACAGATAGGCTAAGAAGATAAATGTTCTACTGTATCACATCATTAGAGCTCAAATGGGAACCCCTTGGAGAAAAAAAAAAAAACCTGAAGTTTGGGACACCCTTTAACACACTCACTGTGGTGCAGTTGTTGTGGTCCTGTTTACATATGTCTTTCTCCATCCTGAAAGGGTGTCAAAATGTGTCAAAAATTAAAAATAAACATGACCTCAATGTCAAAATATTTAGCAGGTGGGATTTTGGTTTGCTCGTCACCTACAGAGTGCCTATGATGTTCTGAGGGTTTTACTTGGTAAGAGGACTAGCTTTTCATCTTGTTTAAAATGAACTTCAATGGTAGCATGCCTTTGTTGGTAGTTTGTTTTACATGTTCTTCTTTCCATTAGAATGAAAAACAATTTTAGAGACCATAACTTTGTATTTAAATCTATGAAAGTACATCTGTACTGAACATTGTGTAAAGAAACAAGTGTTATTCTTAATATGAGCACCGTCAAAATGGCATCTTTTTATTTCTTACAGTTTCACACTGATAACTGAACATAAGTCATTAAATATTAAATACAGTTTAAACAGCTGCAGAATTAAATTCAGTTTTGCAACAACATTGTTTCTGACAATTTCAGCACAAAACCTCTCAATCTAATGTAGGTAAATGGTTTAAATGGTTTTCTTGTCCACATTAGTAATCAAGGCATTTTAATGATGTGGTGGTTGTGCTTTTGTATACTTTATCAAGCTACATTTTCTAGACATGGACTCCCATTAAATACCTGCATTGTAATAAAGTGTTCTGCAGCCTTAATTGTAATATTTCTTCTTAGTTTTGTTTTTAAAGTAAGGCAAATAGCTGTATTTCTTGCTGCATTTTTCTCACTGGCTCTGCTGGGCATTGAATCTATCAGAAGAAAGTATCAATATTTGACCCAAACACTGTTGAAAGGAAATGCATTTCTCAGGCAGTTGTCCACCATCAGGACTTTACATGACCATACACCATCTATTTTTTGATGACCTCTGTAGTAGCAGTAATAGTCGTTTCCCTTCTTTTGCAACTAAACAACTTAATCATACTCACTTTTCTTTTGACTGAATAGGACAAAAGCACTCAAATCATGTTAATTGTGGTGGTAGAAGTAAATATGACAGTATTTCACTAGCTCAGCTTTCTTGAATGAGGCCTTGATTTTCTGCATGAAATATGTCAATACTTTCTGTTTTCAGAGATATTATTGTTATTGTTATTATTTTTTCAAACATGAGCCTGGAAGGTTTAGGACAGTACTTTACATACAGACCTAATTTAATACAAAATGAGATGGAAAACATGTAAATGAATAAAGTGTTCATTATATGAAGATAAAATACACTATATATTAAATATACATTATGATGGATATGTGAAAGTGTGTCTCTTCTTGAAATCCTGCCTTTCTCTATGTGTACCTAGTACGCTGCAAGTGTGTATACTATAAGAGTTAAAACAGACATATCAGAGAGATGTGACAAGGCAAAATATTTTGAAAATTCCCAATCTCACCCACTGCCATTCCATATTTATACCAGCAGGGGCCACACAAATCTTGTCTAGTCCAAAGCAGAGTCTGTTCATAACAGATTCAGATTGAACAGCTCCCAGCTGATGCTGTACATAATTTTGTGAAAAATCAAACATTGCAGTTGTAAGACATAATCCAGCTATAGATTTTATGATGCATCTTGTAAATCTAGGATATCTCGGACACAAATGTTGCAGTGACGTCTTTCTTTACTTTAATATAAGACACTGTATTAGGAAAAAATCTATAAACGTTCAATGAACAGCAAATGATATAAAGATGTAGTTTTAATCCTATTATGTTTTATGTAAATAATATATTGATAATTAAATGTGTACCAATGTCTTGGCATCAGGCAAACATATGTGATATGATGATAATATACAGCCTGGAAGTATAGCCTTCCATGAAACATCCATTCAGCACACAGCACTGAAACAAGGCTGAATTGTGTTCACATTTTATCCATTATGGCTGACATGAAATATAACACAATGATTTTTATGCATCACTGATTATACAAACAATACACTTAAAATTGATATAGAGCTAATCTGGCCCTGCCACTTACTTCAAAAGTACAAAGTAAATCAATGGAACGTCAGCACTATGAAGAAAACAAAGGAAAGTGCAAGAAAGGCCTATCACTAATAATGGATAGGATATCGAAATAATTGATAATAAGAAATTATGGACTTATTTAGAACAATCAATAACAACAATGGATCTTGCAGTCAAGTAATGGGACATTGAGTGGCATTTGGCATAGCAAAGAATATGGATGTCATGATTGATCAAATGTAATTATGTTTCCCTATCAAATATCATAATGTAGTCTTCTGGACAATGTAGTAGAGAGTGAAAGTTATTAATTGAATTGATTCTTTTGAATTTCGGTGTTGGTAAAGACTTTTCATGGTGCATTTGCATAACAAAGAAAAGAAACAATGGGATTTCAATCAAAACAATCCACAACTCTGTCTGTAAACCAGGATAAGCAAACTGAAGATTTACTCATTTAGACCCAGATGAGGACTCAAACCCAGTGCTGAGAGGCAAAGGTGCTAACCACCAAGTCACTGTGGTGCCAAGCCATAGTGTTAACATTTTATTAATTTGTGGTTTATCAAGTAAACCTGAAAAGGAAGTAAACACTTGTTTCTGCTTCCATGTGTAATATCCATGTGACAAACTAACCTTGCATGCTGATTAAAATATTGCAACACCTTTCACCACACATAATTACAAACAGTGAATCTTCCCCTATACAGGTTTTGCGGAGTTGGACCTACATCATAAATAGCTCCCAGCAGAAACCAATGCCCATAACTTGTACCAGGTGATTTTTTGTTTATCTGCACTCTAACATTCCACTTTCTTCCTGCTTTTATGGCTGGAGCAGCCACTTTTATCAGTCCAGTTTCAGCATATCATTTAATGACTTGACACATTTAAATTACTCAAATGAGCTTGTTAGAGGTAGTTCCAGAACTCGTCTCCCAAACCATATCATACTCCTTAGACTTAGACATTACATTTTAATGGTCCAATGAAGATAATTTAAAAACCAGGACATTTCCTCACTTTAAAAAAAAAAACCCGGGACGCCTGGGACAGGACGTGAAATACGGACATGTCCCGGGAAATACGGACGTTTGGTCACCCTAGCATAAACTAACATTTATATTCAGCTCTCACTGTGAGAGGCAGTTTAAGGTAGTTTAGCTCAGCACATTCGATTGCGAAACAGGAAGCATCTGCATAGGATAAGGTCAGTTTTATTGGTAAACAGGAAAGTGTGGTCATGACTGCCAGTGACGCACGTGGTAGAACTTACCCTGATTAGCATAAAGTAGAATACACAGTCCTTATTCAGGATGCACAGACATCACTCCTTACACGTAGTGACCATGCGTTCAGCATGCCGCATCCAAATGAGTAATCTAAGCTTCTCATTGGCTGATCACTTTTGAACACACACACATAGCAGGCTCACTATTGGTACAGGGAGGGGTTTGGGGGCGAGCTTTGACAGTATAATAAAGAGTCAGATTTAGATCGAGGTTAGAACTTATGAGAACTGCTTAACTGTATGTAGTTGTATGTTATACAACTTCTCCGGAGCTCCGTTTTAATAAAGAATTCTGTTATTCTATTCCAATATTGGTGTGTCTCCTCTTTGCATCAACCAACACGCAGGACTGGTTTCGTCCACACCTGACATATGAAAGCAAACAAACCAACAGACAAAATGACCAACAAGGCACAGAAGACAAAAAGGGTTTATTAAGCTAGAAACGAATCACAAGAAAGACAAGACACCTGAACACAATGATTACACCAACACATGACATCACAGGAAAACCCATAAAAGGGGAATACAATACACAACAACAAACACCAGAGGGAGACAAACACAGAACATACTGACAGGTGGGGTAGACCTGACATTAGCACAACGTAGAAATGCTACCATTTTCTCTGAGCCAAATCTCATTTAAACCTCGGATTATCTTTGGGATCAATTTGAACCCATCCAATGTTTAATGTCTTTATTAAATAAATGTATAACTTGACTTTTTTTCTTCATATTTAATTAATTTTAATGAGACTGTGTCTGAGACAGAGGATGATCTGTCTGAGACAGGGGAGCATGTGCCTGAGATAGAGGATGATGTGTCCGAGACAGAGGAGAATGTGTCTGAAACAGAGGAGACTGTGTCAGAGACAGAGGAGACTGTGTGTGAGACATTGGAGACTGTGTGTGAGACATAGGAGACTGTGTGTGAGACATAGGAGACTGTGTGTGAGACGAAGGAGACTGTCTGAGACAGAGGATGATGTGTTTGAGACAGAGGATGATGTGTTCGAGACAGAGGATGATGTGTCGGAGACAGAGGATGATGTGCCTGACCAGACCCGGCTGCAAAAATATTTTAAAGGGGGGGCATTGTATTTTTTCAGGGGGGCACATTTTTTTGAACAAACATTTTATTTGCTTCAAGTTGAACAGCAGTTCTGTGACCACTCCTACTACAGTGCTGAGAAACAATCTTTCAATAAAATCCCAAAATCTAAAAAAACAAAACAAAAAAAAACAATAGTGCAGTACTGTGTTTATTCAATTAAATTAAAAGTCAAACATAAGCATAAACACATGCAGTGATAAACATAAGCACTGATGTCAGGCTGAACACTGACTGAAGTAAATATTCATACTAGGAGGGTTAACTACAACAGCTAGGGAGCACAAGGAGCAGAACAAAGAATTGTTACACTTCTGCCTGCAAGAAACCTAAGATTGTGTGTAGGATGGAGGAGGGGTGGGGGCAGAAAGGAGTTTACTCCACTTTTAGTAGAGTGGCAGGCGGCGTTTGTGTAATGTGTGAAACCTTCTTAAAACACTGTCCTTCCATTCATTCCTAAATTTCCGAAAGTCCTAAAGTCCTTCTCAAATGCCAACAGGATCAGATTGGCCTTGCGTTGATGAAGCATAGTTTGGCGATGCTCTGTGAAGACATTTTTAAGAGTGGAAAATGAATTTTCACAAGATGCAGTGCTGGCTCCAAACGTCAGGCCATGTTTAAAGGCTGTAAAGACAGTAGGCATTGCTTCCAGTGGCCTCTGGAACTGTTTCAAAATCTGTAAGGATTAAGAAAAAATGTTAATATATATAATTGCAAACAGAATGATTCTCCAGATAATATAAATTGTATGAAACATCATGTTGAACAATCAATTCTCATCTCACTTAACCAAATCATGTTAGGTGATTTTTATGATAGTTTTATGAAGGCCTGATGTTGAAAAATATCAGTTTATTTTAAAGGCCCCACATGACCATGGCCTTACAATACAGGCTGTTTACTCATTACGAGCATTGTAGCTTTGAGATTTTTGAATACAATAAGAACTTTTGCCTATAACCTTAATCACCTGTTTCATTGTCCATTTGTTCCCATCTGGTGGAGAAGATTCTTTCATTTGTGTCACGAGGAAGTTGCGGGCCACCTCAAATTCAGAGTCCACAGCAGGTGTCTTGGTGAGCTCAAGTAAGGGCTTCACCTTGCTGACATCAAAGAAGGTGGCTTGCACAGGATCCAGGACATTGAGTGCCTCCATCAGGTCACAATTATGTTTCCCAAAGCGATTTTTCATTTCCATACATTCACATACTGAGTCAATGCAACTATAGTAAATCCTGCGTAGTTCTGTTTCATCATCAAGATCGACAGGTATCCTGATTTCCTCAACAACAGAGTCGGCAAAGGCAGAGTTTTGTGAGTATCTTCTCTTTGATGGCCTTGTTGTGACACTGTCACACTGTGGATTTCCTGGAATTCTGTCTCAGTGCGGATATTCTCAAGACAGGTGATTGCACTGCTGATGAGCTGGATACCTAGAAGAAAATACAACCCCCTTTATTGTTACTGTACAGAATACAACACAATTTAAAGTGTAGTATTGCAGGAAAAGACACAGGGAACTGAAACAATAGAAATCCAGCTATAGGTTTTATAATTTTGTGTAACACACATATCAAATCAATTGTTCCTGTGGGGATGCCAAAGAAAAATTTTAATTAATACATTTTAAAAGATACTATAAGTGATAAATTTTACAACCTTAAGAAATTAATTGAGCGATTTTGAAAGATTATATAAAGTTGATTGGATTTTAAGAGAATACTAAAATGGAATTTATTGCAAATCTTTTAAAAATGGGTAATGAGTTTAACGTA
This sequence comes from Crenuchus spilurus, assembly GCA_036984385.1. NCBI lineage: Eukaryota > Metazoa > Chordata > Actinopteri > Characiformes > Crenuchidae > Crenuchus > Crenuchus spilurus. The sequence goes on from BRDA01010690.1 coordinate 24,467, forward strand.
AATCCCAAACCGCTTCTACTGAACCAGAAATAGAGCTGGAGCAATGCATTCAATTTTTACTCTATTTTGCTATTTTATTCACCTCTTTTTAACATGTTTCATGTTCATTGTGAAGCACTTGGTGTATGTAACTCTTTGTTGTAAAGTGATGTGAGCTGCATTACTTTTATGAAAGGTTCTATACAAAGTTTATTATTGTTATTGTAAATACACTGTAATTTTGCTCAGAAGTAGATATAGTTTTTGCACATTAATATAAATATAATTTTTTTTCACCTGTAAGCAGATCCATGTCTTCAGACTGCAACATCTTGTTTGGGGGATCAATATATGCAAGGATTTTTTGCACCATCTCAGCAATGAATTTAAAGCTGGGCTCAGACATGCTCTTCCACAATCCTGTTGCTTCAATGCGTAGATCTGCTCCAAATGCCCGGTTGCTGGTGATCTCTCGAAGCAGTATGGACAGGTCATCAAATGATTTTAGAATGACAGAGACTGTAAAATAGAAAAAATAAATCTTAATATCTTCAGGTAGGAAAGTTATTCACACAATACAGCTTTATCATTATTAGCTTAATTAGTCCAAATTAACATACCTGTAGCAAAATGTCCACTCCATCGTTGGTCCAAAAGGCGCTTGAGTGTCTCTCCTTTGTAGAGAATGGCAACAGTTGGTTTTCTGCAGAACTTGTAAAGCATGTTACACACACTGAAGAAGACCATCACAGCCTTTTCAACTGCCAGGGCATGGGTGACCACCAAATGCAGCTGATGATTATAACAGTGGACATATGTTATCTCTCTGCCCAGTTTTTGCTGCAGCAGTTTCTGTACCCCTCCATGTTTACCAGACATGAGTGAGGCACCATCATACACCTGACTGAGGATTTTCTCAGGGTTCAGGCCAGCTCTGGTAAGTTCTCCTATGATGGTGTCAGTCAGCATAGCTGCATCTCCTTGGTCAGCAGTGGCTATTGATAGGAGGCGCTCAGTCAGTTCAGATAGTTCATTCAGAAAGCGAAGAATTATGGATATATTCTCTCTCCCTGTTGGGTCTCTGGTTCCGTCTGCTTTTAATGTGTAGAATGATTCACCAACTTCCTTCACTATGTGTTCTCTAACTAAAGCACTCATCACATCTATTAGGTTATTCTGAATGTCATGACTTGTGTATGTTGCATTGCGAGGAATAGTTTTTGATATCCTTGCTAATTCAGCATCTTTCCTTAATGTAAACTCAAATAATGACAAAAATAGTCCACATCCATCCTCATTCATTCCACTGTATGCATCGTGGTCACCTCTAAAAGGCAGTTGGTTCACAGCAAGGAACTCCACAACATCAATAATTGCAGACATATAATATCTGTTACGCTGCAGCTGATCGTTGTTAATTAATGTTGAGATTTCCTTACTTGTGTGAGTTCGTCTTTCCTTGTCCCTCCACATGGCCTCACAAGCCAGGTGCTCTTTAGAAGCAGCATGTTTGTTTAGTCCCTTTCCGGCTTCCACTGCATGCTTCCAGTTGTGGAAACCAGTCACAGTGAAAGTCGGGTCACTGTATCTGGATCCTTGTCCCTGAAACGTTCTGCATGGGTATGCAGCATCTGCCTGATCCATACCATGAACTGCAGAATGATCTTTTTATCCCGGAGAAAATGTGCGAAGGAAAACTCTGCATGAGTGGTTTTTCTGGGTTTTCTGTGCCAAGGTCATTAGGTTGGAATGGCCTGTTGCCGTTCTTCCTCGCAGCTCTAATGTTACCACAAACTTCAGTGTTGTTATTGTTGACGTCGTCACTCACATTTCTTCCAATTGGCTGAGCACTGCTCAGTTCTGCTCCTTGTGCTCCCTAGCTGCTGTAGCTAACCCTCCTAGCATGAATGTTTACTCCAGTGTTAACTTCAGTACTTACGTTTCCAACTGAAATGCATGGTGCTGCTTCCTGTCCGCTCTGGTGCTCTGCTTCCTTTACGCTGGTGTCACTTGTTGTCCTCTTATTTCTTTGGAAATAATTTGGAATATCCATGCCAAACGAACAACGGTGAGCGAAGTCGTTTCTCAAGTATGAACATTAAAATCAGTGACCCGCCCCCCTCTAATTGTAACTGGCTACAGAGGAGACAGAGTCTGTGTCAGAGGAGACAGTGTCTGTGTCAGAGGAGACGGAGTCTGTGTCAGAGGAGACAGAGTCTATGTCAGAGGAGACAGAGTCCATGTAAGAGGAGACACAGTCCGTGTCTAGGCCGCCGTACCCGCCCGTAACCCCCTGTCACGGGGGGGTGTCTCAGTCGGCACGGGGGGGACTGACCTGACCTTCGACAAATACAAAACAAAAATGGAGCCTAACCGGTAGAAAGATGAAAAAGATAGAGCCAAACAGTCAGTATGTTAAGTTGGTTAGTCACTTCCGTTCCGTTTTAAGATCGGTCAATGTTAATCTCCCCCCGCCCAGTGACTAAAATT
>BRDA01010692.1:6001-65910 GCA_036984385.1 Crenuchus spilurus
AAGGCTGGTTGATGGATGTCAACCAGAAACTGTGCTTGTTAGCAAAGTAGTGACACGTGCCTTTGGCCCCGTTACACTCGATGAAGGGAGTTGTGCGGAAGTCTTCCAGACATGAGCCTGGAGACACCAGAGACTGACCACCACCCTCATCTCCGGCTGCCGTGTGCTGCAAGTGAGAGGTAGTGTTTGAGTTAGCACTGGGTAACATCAAAAAATTTGTCACATGACATTTTTAAGGTGGTAATAACTTCAGGCTCTTGCAGATGGTGCTGAGAATGTCCTGTAGACTGGCATTGTTACCACTGCTGGTAGACCTGTATGACTGTACACTTACATACACCTGCACATTCAGCTACTTCCTTCACACTCTGACCTTTAACCCCCAAATACAGTCACTCCTTTATCATTAACATCTGAGACATTCACTGCACTGTACTCTTCTACATCTCACACACCCTGCTGGAATTTATAGCCTCATCATCCTCATACAGCACCACCAGGAGCCTGAAGTTACTACCACCTTAAACACACCAGGTGATTTTTTTGTCTAGAAAACTTATAATATTTCACAGAATTAAGAACGTGATATTTTATAGACCAAAAGAAGATGTCAAAACTCTTTTCTCCTTCAGTCAAATTCAGTCAAGCTTGGATGGTCTTCTGTTTGGGTCTTCAGGATGTCTTAATAGCTCCTTTATGACTCTAATTGTTTACATCCACATGCTGCTCCACTTCCTCTTTTACCTTCACCTGCTCCAGCTTAACTTTCTCCACAAATGAGCTGGTTCTGTCCAACATAAGAGATCTTCACTTTGGTTGTCTGGGCTGGATGGTGTGTTTTAGATCCATTTATCTGTCTGAGGTTCTCCGGTCAAGTCCAGCTTTCATATCCATACAGAACCAGAGTCTGGACAGTTCTAGTCTTTGAACATTTAACATCTTCCTTCATCCTTCTGCTGGTCAGTCTGATCCAGGCCTGGACTAAAGCTTCTGCTCTTTCAAACTGAGAGGAGCCATCTGAGGTGGGACATCTCATAAAGATGCCCCCTGGCCAGGTCCCTCTTTATCTATGGCAGGCATGTCCCACTGGAAGGAGACCCAGAGTCAGACCCAGGACCTGCTGGAGAGATCACACCTCACAAAGTTGACTTGGGAACAGCTGGAGATCCCTCAGGAGGAGTGGTGCGAAGATGATGATGAGGACGGTTTCAATAATTCTGCCATGGTACAGTTCAAGTTTGCACAAACAAAAGCAGTTTCAATGCCAGTATTGTATGCCAAAAACTAAGGGTGCCAGTAATGTTGGCAGAACTGCATGGTGCAAAATAAAAATGTAACTATGAATATAATAGACTAAAGGCTCTCACCATGAGGAAAGAGTAACCAATCCAAAGGCTTCTCCAGCCTACAGGGCATTGTGGGATGGTTATATCCTGGCTATGGACAGCTATGGCCACAGAGGGAGCTTCACACACTGAGCAACGGCTTATGTATGGTCTGATTTCTGACTCCTCCACAGGCATCATGGGAATGGGGGCAGTCGTGGAGAGCCAGTAGGATTTGTCGTTGCGGCTGGCGTAGTAGCATATGTCTCCAGGATTGCAGTACAGGAATGGCATAGTATTGAACCGAGGGAGACAGGAGCCTGCCAGACCTGTATGACATGGCAGAAAAAGCACCTTTCTTTAGCATTTTTTACAAACAAAGACAAACGTGGAGCTGCCAGTTTTAGCAGTTTTTCTCCACTAATCCTCTGTTGTGCTAAATCCTACTTTACTCACCCAGGTCCTGATTATGAGCTTTCTCTTGCCCTTCAAAGTAAAGCAGACTGTAGCCGTCCCACAGCTTTGACATGCCCACGGGGCACATGGGCGTCTGGTCAGACTGACTGTGCTTCACCAGCAGATACCCAACACTGACACTGCGCCCAGGCATGCCAGCAGGACCTGGAGTTCCTGGTCGTCCGGCGTAGCCTAGAAAATCAGGCACAAGCTGTTCATTTCTATGCATATCATAACTACACAACATACACAAAAGTATTGGGACACCTGCTCCAATATTTATTCTGCATTTGTTAGAGACTCTACTGTCCACGAAAGACTATCTACTCGATTTTGGAGCATTGCTGTGAGGATTTGATTGCATTCAGCCACAAAAGATCAAGATGTTGGATGATCAGCACTTCTACCTCATCCCCAACTACATAATGTTTGGGGGGGGGGGCTTTATACCTCTCTACCCCACGCCTGGCATTAGACATGGTGCCAGTAGGTTGATGTTTAGTCCTTTTGTATTGTCAGTATTTCTCTACACGGACTAGACAAGCTCTACATCTGTGTCAGCTGAATGCATTTATTACAAGGGGTGTCTACAAACATTTGGACATATAGTGTAGCCAGTGGTCATTACAGGCACTTACTGTAACTGGATATGAAAGCAATAAAGTACAGGACTTGTTTGGCTTAGAGAATCTTGGTGAGTTGCCATCTCAAATCCTTAATCACCAGACAAAGCCCCAAGTTCTCTAATCATAATCCGCCTACATCTACTAAACCCATGCCCTGACCACTTACCTTCTAACCCCTGGAGGCCTGGGTGGCCTATTTGTCCATCTTCTCCGCGGAAACCTGGGTTTCCTGGCACTCCAGAAAACCCTGGCATCCCCTTTTGTCCCTGTGGTCCTGGGAAGCCTAGGATAAGAAAATAGGTCCACCTTTTATGATAAATGTGTGCACTTTAGATCTAAAATAAGCTGTTGTGACATTTATCAGTCTTTGACTTCTTTTACCTTGATCTCCAGGAGGTCCTACCGGGCCCAACTCCCCTCTAACTCCTTCTGGTCCGCGAATACCATATGGGCCAGAGGGCCCCCTCTCCCCTGGAACTTTTATAGGAAGTGGTGGAAGTCCCTTAGCACCAGGCGCCCCAGGGAAGCCTGATTAACATAAGTAAAGCATTAGTGTAAGTAAACCCAGACAACAAAGAGTAGAGAAGCAGGAAGTTCATGAAAGTGACAAACTGCACAATGAATTACCTGTTTGTCCATTTTCTCCTTTGGGTCCAGATGGGCCTCGATCACCTTGGAATCCAGATTTTCCAGGGTACCCTATCATTCCTTGCTCTCCTTTTATACCTTTACAGCAGAGTTGAGTAAAAAGAATTAACTTCACGATGTAAAATGATGTCATTAAGTCATTTCCTACATTTTTATTAATGAGTGAAAACACTGGAGCTCACAGTTATTCAGTTATTCTCTATTACAAAATAGTGCACAATATACTCAGTCATTTTGTATTGTTTAAAATCTCACGGGTACATTTAGCTCTTCATATAATCCACAATACCCATAATGCATCACAAAATGCATTGTAACAAAATGCAGTATGTAACATTGTTATAGTCTGTATTCTAAGGAATGTACCTTAACTAGAAAAGCGTGTTTCCTGAAGGCTGTTGCTATGATGCCAATGAGGTGCAACCAGTTTTGACTTAGCTAGGTGGTTGCAAGGTGATTGCAATGGTGTTGCTAAGTGTTTGCTATGGTATAACAGGTGGTTGCTATGGCTTTGATATGTGGTTGCTATGGCGATGCTAAGTGGTTGCTATGGTATAACCAATGATCTATATTACTGGATAGGACACACGTGACTTTTGAATGCGCCGGCAAGGAGCCTCCATGTTGTGTGGAAGCAGGGCAAGCTCTGATGGAAGCCAGCGTTTACAAACAACGAAAGGGCTGCAATGTTTTGCCTTTAACTGTTTTACTTTATCGGAATTCTATCAGCAGAGACCAGGGGGTCACATTCCACAAGTATGTATTCATTTTAAAATGATTTATTCGTAATAATCTGTGAATTACAGCCACAATCTCTGACCTACAAACTTGACGTAGTAGACATTACACTAATAGTCAGGTTTGTATCAAACCAACACTCATGAAGTTAGTATCACAAACATTAACTCTTACTGTAATCAAATGTAGATATGCATCAGAACTCTAAACTACTAGATTAGTAGCATTTTTATAGTGACAATGATGCAGTGTCAGTGTTGTCAACTTGGCAGTGCTAGTGGCCCATCAAATTGTCTTATAAGTTATAGACAACACCTTTTAAATGACTAAAAAGTCAAATTAGTAGCAGCATAAATAGAGCTTTACAATGTGTTTACTGTAACATTAAATTAACTCAGATGATAGCATTGAATATTTCTACATTTACTTTAATATGTATGAGGTCTCCGTGTTCTTAATTTTGGATTAAGACAGTCGACAGGTTGAAAAAATTGATAATTTGTGTAGAGCCATCGGTCACTAGCTAGTAGCAGCAAGGCAAGAAAACATGACTATATTTATGTCAATGGCCATGCGATAGCAGCATTACAGAATTTAATTCATTGTCTTCTTTGTAAATAACTTACATTTTGAAAATCGGATCATTATTAACGATTTTACAGCCATTAGAAGTCATGCAAGCAGTAAGGCCTAGTGAAAATGTCCGTTACGACGGATGCGAAAGCCGATAGTAGCCTAACATGTCATCAACCATTTTAATACTTTGATTAATGTTAAAGAGCTTTTTATCCTCTTTGTAAAGAACTTTACATTTTGAAAATATTCAAAAGACAGAATGTATATATTGCAACGTGACAATTTCATATAGTGTAGTTGCAAATTTACAAATAATATACACATTTAGAGATTGGACCTGTTCGTTTACTTGAGATGGGCCTTTATTTTTGTATTTCATAATTTATTTTTGTATAAATAAAGCCACATAAATAATACATATTTGATACAATGTATGTTTTTACACTCGTAATTCATTTTACACACAATTTAATAATATAATAAAAAATCAATTTACAATAATAAATAAATAAAAGAAATAAAATAATAAATTGATTTAAACAATCAAATCTAAGGAGCCACTTGGGAGCCGAAAGAGTCAGCTCTTCTTAATGAGAAGAGCCAAAAGAACCGGCTCCCTAGAAAGAGCCGGAATTCCCATCACTAGTTCAAATGCATACATAGAGGACCTGCAGAGTTAATGACCTGTTTCTCCGTTCTGGCAGCAATTATTTACAGTACATATACCAAATAATTAATTAATTCATAATATTCAATTTAAAATGGTTTAGTACAGTAAATTGCAGTTTAGGTCTAGCTAGCTATGGCTAATGTTAGCTATCGTTCTTACTCAGCAAATTTCTAACACAATTAAGAAAATACTGACTAAACAAAGCAAATATATATAGTATTTTCTCCAAGTAAGTATTATTGCATGGAAATACTATAATAAAGCCATTAACTACATATTTATTTAGGAGAAAACGTCTGAACCCACCATAGGTATGTCTCAGTGACAAAACCGGACTGAACCGGATACGGTGGGGGGCTGCTTATATCCAGTGGATACTCTCTCTGACCAGTAGGTGTCACTATGCACCCACAGAACGCACATTTTGCCATACTTATCTTTTGAACTTATTTTGGCAAATTCCAACAGGGAAGTTTGAAGCCTCGCAGTGGTGAGGTACTGTTGATCAATCGTTAGGTGTTATCTTGGTGTCATGATGTCAGAATGTGAACAGCATGATGAGGAGGACTGTTTAATTAATTAAATACCAATTCTAACAGAACCAGGACATGTCTTGGTTTATTCATGGAACAAACACGGGTTGTGAATTTTGCTGTTAAGATCTTGTTAAGATCTGTTTAGATAGATAGATAGATAGATAGATAGATAGATAGATAGATAGATAGATAGATAGATAGATAGATAGATAGATAGATAGATAGATAAACAGTTAACATCAGCAGTAGTTACATTTATATTTGGCAGTTTATAACATTAGGTAGTTTAGTGGACATTGAGTCCGATTCACACAGATAGTGTCAGTAGTGTCAGTATTTACAGTCTATAGTGTGTAGAGAAAATGTCATAAGAGTATGTAAACCTGTTGAACTGTACTGATGTGAATATAGGTTTGAGTAAATCAGTTAAATTTTAATAAACAGCAGGTAAGTAAAAAGGTTTAAATTCATTGAGCTGTAGTGACGTGATGGTATGGTTAAAATGGAGAACTGTATGTTGGGTAAAGTTATTAATTTTTACCGAACATGTCATTAAAATGTTCATTATATGCTGAGTAAAATAAATGTTGAAATCATTTCAATCTGCCTGTGAGAAAAGGAGAAAAAAGTTACACAAGTGTTTGGTGAATGTGATTGGTGTGAATGAGCCAATCAGATTGGAGGTGAAAGGTCAGGAAGGCGGGAGTTGTGAGAGAGTTTGTAAAAGAGCTGAAGGAGGAGGATGTTTCTTTATGTGACAGTGAAACTGAAGATTTTAGTGAAAGTGTTGGAGTAAAACTGAGAAACTCAAATACTGACAGAGTTACTGGAGCACGTTTAGCTGAATGACTGTGAGACCGCGGCTGCTGCTTTAAATAGTGCTTTAAACTAAACAATCAGATCAGATTATGTTGTTGACTGGATCTTTGATTAATCACCAGAATGAACTGAAGCATTTGGCCCACTTGTGAACTTTACTCTAGACTTGTAAACCACTACTGGTACAAGCAAAAATATATTTTTAGTCATTTTTCTGGAGACAAGAGAATTTTAGCCAATTATAAAGACAAAACGACTGACAAGACAGTCCATAATACTGTGCTTTTTCTCTGTGAAATACATTTGAATGGTTTAAAATTTTGGGTCACAACTTGATGATTAAGGACAAATGTACCCACATTTTCAAACATGAAGGTGCACCATTTGAGTTTGAACCACTGCAGTATTCCTGGCCTAACTTGTCAACACAAGCTCTCTCATATTCATCATTGACGCAGAAGTCCCAACCAGCATGATACCACCGTTAACGCCAACTCACTGGATATTCCCGTCACCACTTTGGGTTTCCCATCCTTATTACTTTAGCTATTTCTAACAAAATTCACTGTCTGTACTGCTAATGCTAATTCGGCTGTTTTTCTACAAGGAGTAACGTTTAGCTAACGTAGCATTAACGTCATAGACACAGGTTGAGTTTCCATCTACAGGAGTAATAATGTTTAACTCAATCAAGATAAAAATAATATATGATATTATATAAGTATTCAGCAAGTTGTTATGTGCTAACGTTACGTTACCTTTAGTCACGTATCTCTCTCTCTCTCTCTCTCTCTGTGTACGTGTGTGTGCGTCTGTGTACGTGAATAAATTATCATATTAAGTAGCCATGTGGGTGTTGTGTCGAGTGAATAGAATTGCGATGAATTACTATATTAAGTAGCTATGTGCGCATTTTGTAGTGTATTCTACGTAGACCTAAAACTCTGAAGTGATTTTTTTACTGGTGAAATCTATACTGGGGCACTGCAGATCAATACTGGGGCATGTGCCCCAGTGAAATATGTCTGGCGACGCCCCTGGGCTGGGAGCCGCCCCCTTCTCCGGCATCACTCTAAGTTCGCTCCTCTCGCTGTCAGTTCTCCCTGTCATTTCGGTCGTTGTTTTGCTTGTGCTGCTCTTCTGGGCTGTTTCAGTCAGGGATTAAGAGTTAGGCCTCTTTACAACAAACGTATGGGGTCTTAAACTTTACGGTTCTAGAATGTTAGCGGTTGTTGTTTATTTATTTAGAAAGTGCGTGGCTGATTCAGCTAAAAATGCATATATAGTTCAGCTATCTTAAGTTGAAGCACAGCAACAAAACTCTCATAAGGACAAAGTAAGACCTGTAGTTAAAACATCAGGTCCGTGTCATCAGGTCACGTACCATCCACCTTCAAGACTCCCAGACTGTTCCACATAATGAAAAATCACCTCTAAACAGCTCAGACATCAGCAACTATAGCCTATATCTCTTGTCTTTCCTGTCAAAGGCCCTTGACAAGTCTACAATCTGCCGTTTCTTGCTAACATGTGATTGGCCATCCCCACTATCATTTCATCATACAGCCTCTGGACTTGTAAACCTGCGTTTTTAAAGTTGGCCCACAGTCCATGTTCAGCAGTAAGTTAAGATATTAGAGGTTTGTTCTGCCTGTGTCATGTCAGCTAGCGTATTTTAATATCAGAGGTTTCATATTAAAACATTAACATTTGAGTCTGTGTGTGTCTACCAGTCTGTGAAACCATCCATTTACATGCTTCAATGTGTAACTATTGTCAAAATAATTCTGAATTTCTGCTTATTTTTACTCAAAAATTAGGTATAATTTTATGTTAAAGAGGTCTATTGACCATACAGTCCAAACAGAAGTGCAAAATTGGTGGTAATGAGTTGAGTGAAGTTGATTAACAAGGTTAAGCACAGAATTGGGTGATAATTTTATGCTACATGCTTTTGACAGTTTATAAATATTTAATATAATATTAGGATTTTATTAATGATTAATATTATTATTTTTTATTTTATTATTAATAATAATAATAATAATAATAATAATAATAATAATAATGAATAGTTATTATTAGTATATTATTAACATTAACTAGTAATAAAATATGAATAATAATAAAATATGAATAATAATGTTTAAGTAATAATATTTAATAATAATTAATAATAATAATTTATGTTCAAGCCCACACCGCACCATAACTATAAAAAGGAATTTGTTTGATCAGGGCCCCCAGACATAACATTGCCTTGGGGCCCCAGAATTTCCAAATCCGCCCCTGGTAAAGAGCCCATTAAAAAGCAAGTTGTTAAAAAAAACGTGATTCCTAATTTGAACACTGGGTGTCGCTATCATGTAAAACAAATCTAAAATGCTCCACATCCTCCCTTCTTTTTTAAAGAAAAAAAGTGAGTGAATTTTCAGAGCTGGTAGAGTGTTGGTTTTTGGACTACTTTAAAAATGTACCATGACCAACAAAAAACTCTTACCTACTACTAGTACCTACTAATCCCTAAACAAAAGTTTGAACAACAGTGCTGTAACTAATGCGCCAGTTAATGTAAAACAGGGGAGTTCAAATAAAATGCTTCAGCCTTGAAATAGCTATTTATCATTTCTGGATGTTATGTTTCTTTTCGTCTTTTTGTTCACCATGGATACGTTCATTTGTGTATCTGCATAACACTGTTCACAAATATATAAAAAGGCTTTTCAGCTTCGTGAATAAGCTGTTATATTTATGAGTCAGATCTCAAAATGTATCTTTCAAAAATAGCACCATGACTGCATGTTCTCGGTTAAACGCTGAGTCATGTGGGCTTTTTCTTCAGCTCGTTCAAACCACTTCAGTTGTACTTCCACTAATGAGCAGAAGGTGGAGCTGTGACAGCGCGAGTCAATAGCGAATCATTCGAGAAGTGACGTCACGTCATGTTTTCTACGGAAGCAGGTTAAACTCCACAGACCAGCTTCCACCGTCTGTTCCTCACATTTAGAGATTAATTACGTCCTTATTTTTAAGGATAAACATAAAAGGAAGGGGTCATATGAAAGCTGAAACTCTCTTCTTTCTACTCAGTTTGTTGGTTTTAACCGATTTGGAGCTACCAATTTAATATTTTTGCTTCAAGTAAACTGTTAGAAGGCATAAGCACTGTAGTCCTTTTATGTTTCTGTCTTGATTCCCTTGAGGCTCAAATCTGAATTGTAAGAATAACCCACATAATGTCCGTCCTTTCAGTGCTGTGCAGCCTGAAAAAAAAATTTTGGGACTAAAATCAAAAAGCGCTTTCACTTTAATTGTTCAGAAGTAAATTCTAAGCAAATAATAAAACATTTTCTGATAATCTGAAGGGCTATTTTACAGAAAATAATCAATATTTTGTATTTATTTCGTGCAGTTACTGTATAAAAGCCCTCCGATTTGTTCATGCAGATTTTCAATTATACACTGGAGTCCTCTCACTGTCCATATTATCAGAAACACCAGCTATACTACTACTATACACTGCATTAGCTCCACGTATCTTATAAATAGATTATAAGGACCTTACTGATTTACAATTAGATTTACAATGTTCTCTCACATGTTGGGAATCCAGTTTTGTTCTTTAGTTTAGAACTGGAGCTATGAGGCCAAAACTGCTAACAAGCAACTCAACAATCAGCTAAATAGTCCAGTCCTATTATGTCAAAATGCAGCACATCACCAAAACATGGATCGCCAAGACCACATCCAGATCTTCAGGAAAGTCTCACAGACTAGATAACGTGTTTTAAGACATGGTATGTCAGTCTGAGCAAGTTAAGATAACTTTTAATTAGCCATGTTAGCCTCGCAACTACAGTGCTAATGTAAAGGAAAGTCTTGGCAGTCTAGATCTGAGTGGAACATTGGGTAGATGTGATTTCTGGGTGAACTGTCTTTAAAGATGAGGTTAAAGGTGATCCCTGTTCATCACCAGTGGGATAGATTATCGGCACACCTGTTCTTTTGAAAATTAAAGTGCTTATCCAGCTTTTGTTTACAGTAACTGTCTCTACTGTCCAGGGAAGATGTTGTACTAGACTGTGGAGCATTGCTGTGTTGATTTTATTGTACAACAGCGTTAGTGAGGAGAGAATGTTGGATGATCACCACCCCACCTCATCCCTAACTCATCCTAAAAGTACTGGACGGAGCAGTTCCATAGCTTAGTGCTGGGGAACCTTATACCCATGCCTTAGACATGGTGCCAGTTGGTTCATGCTTATTAGGGACAGCCATGACCTGGTGGTTAAGGATCTAGTCTTGTGACCGAAAGGTCATCGATTCGATCCCTGGGTAGGTCATGACTGAAGTGCCCTTGAGCAAGGCACCAAATCCCCAATTGCTTCCTGGGCATCGAGCTGCCTACCACTTCGGGCACATGTTGTCACAGCCTAATGTGTTCACGAGTGTGTGTTTCACTGCACAGATGAGTTAAATGCGGAGGTCAAGTTCCTTTGTGTGCAATCACATTGGCAAAATGTTTAAATCTAAAAAAATCTATCTGCTCCAGACTCCAAATTCTATTGGCATTACTTCTCTACAGGGACTAGACAAGCTATGTTTGTGTTTGTACCTCTGATGGCAATGCATGCAAATTAAAGTAGCTGAATTCATTCATGAGAAGGGGTGGATAGTTCTCAGCCCCGCAGTGACGCTGGCATAGTGTCATGGTAGTGCGTGTGGTGCTGGTATGAGTGTTTCAGGAATGGAATTGTTAGCTTATGATGACTGCGTTTCATTTGTACTGTCCGTCCTCTAAGAATGGGGGTCCTGTCTTTTAATATCACAGATATTCCACTGGCTATTTATAGGGAATGACCTGCAGTAGCCTACATCTTTGGCAGCTTTGTGTTATGCTCACTGACGTAGCCAGTGAGCTAGCCCTCTAGCCCTACAATGCCAGCTGCCAGCGGCAGTGATTTGGTGGAACACAGTTTTAGGCTGATGTTGGAAAACATGTGAAGTGTTAACTGTTAACTCCACAGTTCTCTATTCTTATCTATTCCTTACATTCACAGCATTTCTATTTTGAACTGCTAATTAAAGATCATGTTTCAAATAAGCCATGTGTCATATCTTCAGTTACAAAAAGTTAGAGATTTGGATTCAATCCTTTACTAATGTTTGAGCGTCAGAAGTGTGGAGATCCAAGATTTGCGTCCCAGGTTGCCAGGTCCCAAAAAACTCTCCAGCAAACTGTCTCATGGAAAGTAGCCCTTCACAAGCTTAAAGCTACTTATCTAATCTAATCTAGAGTCTAATCACAGATGTTTGAGGAAACTATAATTGCTTTTTTACTCTTATTTTAATCTTACTTATTAACTTTGAACACAAGTGTAAGCTTTTTTAGTAATGAAACATACCACTTTTCCTTCTACTCTGCTCTAATCTATATTTTAAGATCCTCCACTGTTCTTCTAATAATAGAAAGTCTATCTAAGGCAGCTGCATTTTTTTTACTACAAGATTTTCTTGGCGGTAATGGTACATTTTAAGCAGTTCGAAACTTGTAAACCTGGCAACCTTGAAGCCACGTCACCAGCGTGGCTGTAGTTACTGACGCCTACGTCATTACCACACCAACCAAAGCATATACGCTTGTGATTTCAGGAAGGGCAAATCTGATCTGATCTCTTACTAAAAACAGTGTGAACAGTCATCTCAGCAGATCTGATTTGAGAAACAAATTTGATTTGTCTGCAGTATAAACACAGCCTCAGTTTCTTTCCTGCTGAAGCGCCCTCTTGTGGCACAAATCTGAGATGTAATATGAACCTACATAATTGTCCCTTTAGTGCTGTGCAGCCTTAAAAATATTTCTGGGACTAAAAAGCTAAAAGCTCTACATTTTCAGCAGTAAATTATAAGCTTATAACACATTTTCTAACAATTTGAACACAATTCAGTGGAGGCAGTAGAAGGCAGATAAAGATGCTCAGGAATTTGGGTGGTGTTTGTATCTAATTAGATATGGATAATGTAATGGATGTTGATCTTTTCGTCAATCTTAGCCATTGTTTGCTGACAGTTTGAGTTGACTGTTGCCTGAGTTATAAGACTACAATCACTGTTGTCAGTAATTTCGCCCACGGCCTTGCTGAACACTACTTCGTCTGCTCATTAGCAATCTTCAAGTACAGCCATGATATAAAGAGGAGGCTCATATGCCAGGTTGAATTTCCAGTAGCACATTACTATATCAGCAACAAACACTCACTGGCCACTTCAGTATGTACACCCAGTTTCACCTTATTCTATAATGATCAGGACTTCCCAGGACCACCACAGAGCAGGTATTATTCAGGTAGTGAATCATTCTCATCACTGCAGTGACACTGATGTGGTGGTGGTGGTGTGTTACCCTGGTATGAGTGGATCAGACACAGCAGAGCTGCTGATGTTTTGAATACCTAAGTGTCACTGCTGGAGTGAAAATAGTGCTAATAGAGTGGATGGTGAGCTAACAGTGTTTAAAATCTCCAGCAGCTCCGCTGTGTCTAATCCACTCACACCAGCAGTCATGGGCTCAAGGTTAGAGATCCAGCCATGTGACAAAAACCAATTCGATAGTCTGCTCTGACAGAACACAACTGAAGTGCCCTTGAGCAAGGCGCCTAATCCCAAACTGCTCTCCACTAGTGCCAGAGATGGATTGAGTGCTTGACAAGTGTGCTCACTTGTGTGTGTTTCACTGCACCGATGGGTTAAATGTGGAGGTCAAAGTCCTCTGTGTGCACTTTCACTTTCACACACAATAACACACCACCACCACATCACCAATTTTAGTTGTAATGTAAACCTACATAAAGTCCATTTAGTGTTGCGCAGCCTGAAAAAAAATCTGTTTTCTGGCATTAAAAATCTAAAAGCTCTACATGTTTATTTTTCAGTAGTGTATCATGTGTTATTTTATTACAAAAGTACATTTTTATTAAGGTACATTTTTGATCATTTGAATGAAAACATCAACATTTCGTATTTCCTTATATATTAAATAATTGTGGGGTTTTTTTGCTATTTGAAAGGAAAACAAACATTTTTGCTTGTATAAAAGTTCTAAGATTTGAGCATTCCGACTAAAATAAAAACAAATAGTGAACACAAGCTTTTTAGACTCGACTGAAGTCTGGGAAACGGTTCCTACGTGCTCCCTAAGCTCATGATCCATTTGGGACAGAGCCCAACGTTTTTCTAAAGCGTTCTAACGGATTCCCAGACGTGTGGTTCGGTCCCAAACCGATGTGGACGTAGGCGATGACGTGCTGCTGGGCTTTTTTTCGCTTTCTAGAAAGAGCCCACGGTTTCCAGAGGTGCAGCCTTGGTGGAGGGAGGGCATCATGGCTATTTAAAGAGGGAACAGGGAGAGAACACCGGAGTAACCGCCTCCAGACAGACCGACCGACCGACCGACAGCGGAGTTAGAAGAGAGAAACTAGCTGCCTTCACTCCATCCACACTCGACTCTACAGCGGAGCTTTAATTCGCGTGTTCCGCTCGATCACCGGCTGAAGAAGGTGTCGGGGACATTTTCTGTGGATAGACAACATGGGGAAGGACTATTATAAAATTCTGGGGCTCTCTAAAGGAGCCGCGGAGGAAGACATTAAGAAGGCGTACAGAAAACAAGCCTTAAAATGGCACCCCGACAAAAACAAGGCGCCCAACGCCAGCGAGAAATTCAAAGAGGTCGCCGAGGCTTACGAAGTCCTCAGCGACCCAAAGAAGCGAGAAATATACGATCAGTATGGAGAAGAAGGTAGGCTCTCTATACAGTATCTGCAGGCTTCAGCAGCAGGGGGAGATAAGCTGAAGGCTTCTTCAGCAGAGTCTTAGTGTCCTGAGCCACCTTAAATGGTGCAACGGTTACAGGCAGGGTTGCCAGGTCTCTATATTTTAAGCGGGCCTAACACACATGGAAGCTCATGTCTGCCACTTAAAAATCTAGAACTTATTTTTCATGATTTAATGAATTGCAAAGTCGTTAGTTTGAGATACTCAGTAGTTATTAAGAGATAGTACCTCATTACGTCATTTTGACATACGTCACTATTTAGTGTTAAGTCATATGTTGAGATGCTAATTGTCTCATTCTAAACTAATTATTCTTGAGATGCTATTTAGAGATACCAAGTTGCAACTCCTTATTTTAAGACGATTGTTACTTTGAGATACTGTCTCCTTGTTTTGAGATATTAAGTCACTATTTTATATTCTTTTCATTATTTTGAGACTGTTATTTTAAGATGCTAAGTTATTTTGAGATGATGATAGCAGTTAACTTGATGAAATTGTGTTTATTATTATTATTATTATTATTATTATTATTATTATTATTATTATTATAATGTCTATTAAATATAATGCAAGAATGAATAAAACTTCTACATAATTGTAAGCTTTATTTTCCATTTTAAAATAGTATCCCATTGTCCTTCCTTTCTGCTCTAATCTATATTTCCAGATCTAACTCGGATCAATCATTTAATTTTAGGTAGTATACCTAACACATCTACAACAAATGCTCTTCATCCTCAGCTGTTCACGGTCTGTTTTTAGCCTCTAATGGTTAAGCATATGCCCCAACTTTTTATTAGCTGTTTACTGTGGTACTATAAGAGCTTCCTGGAGGTCATGGTAAATTTTCAAAGTAGACTGCATTTTCAAAATAGCTCAATTTGATGTAAAAAAAAAAAAAAAAAGAAAAAGAGAAGAAAAACGACCTACCTGGCAACCCTGTGCGCTCTTCCTATCATATCTGCTGGTCTCGCTAAGCCTGAATGTGTCTGCTGCACCATTTAAGGTGGAGCAGAGAACTATAAGAAGCTAAATTCACCTTAAGGAGAAACCAGGCTTATAAATTCACTGTTTCTCATAAAGCAGCAACATCCCTGACCTGAAGTGCATTTAATCACAAAATTAGCCATGCTGGGTTCTGGTTTGTGTGGCAGGATGTTCATACTAGTGCTATAAGGAATTAAGGCCAAGTCCATAATAAACATATTGTATAGGGTATTAATACATACAGCTCTAGAGCACAGCAGATAGGATTTTTCTGTTTTTTTATTATTATTATTTAAAAATGGACATTTTGTCTTATTCTATAAGCTACTGACAACAAATCTACCTTATTACAAGTCAACATCTTCCCATTTAGTATATTTATTATTTACAGAAAATAAATAACTGCTCCATGAAAATGCAGGGTTGCCAGACCCTTGTATATTTTATCAATATAAGTCTGATTTGTTTACACTTTCCACCAGTCTATCACTGTTGGGTGACTTCATGTAAAAAAAATCTAGCAGCTTGGCTGTGTGATGGCTTGTAGACCACCCATCTTCTTCTGGGAAACATTTCAGAGGTTCAGGTCTGGACATTTAGAGTTTTGTCTTCACTTATTTCCACAGCTCCAAGTTAGAAGACTGCTGTGTATATAACCATACTTGACTAATTGGAGATACCTAAATTAGATGACTTTTAAAATTGTAACTGACTATAATCTGTTTCACAGACATCAGTACTGGCAGTACTAATTTACTACTTGTATTTAACTAGTGTTTATTTGTTGGCAAATCCATAGATTGGAAACCATCATTATAAGTAATGATCTCCTCAAATCCCAGTCATGAGCTATATGGTGCTACAAGTGCTGGTAGGGGGCAGTGTGGTAGCTAGCTTACTAAAATTAGGGTGCCATATCACATAATGTGCTGTAGACACTAATACACATCTCTGGATATCAGGACATAATATAGTTCCACCATTTTTGTGGTAGGCCTACTCAGCTCAGGTGAATATTCAGAACTAGAGCTGCAATGGCTAGAGTTTGCCAATAACAATGATTATGGGAGTTACTTAAAAACAAAAACACCCTGTAATGTTTATAATATACAATTGAGGTTTGTCATCATTCTGACAGATCACAGGAAGCTGTGACAATATGAAAATATGGCTTCTACTGTTTCATTGAATTGATAAAAGAAGGAATTGTTTAGGCAAAAATTTAGACACGGTCAGATACATTTTATATATTTTCTAAATTGAAATAAGTTGGCACGTTTTTAACAAAGAACATACTGTATTTAAAAATGACATTTCGACAGAAATTAAGCTCAGAATTAAAATTTATTTGCCAAGTGTATCTTTTTGGAACAAATGTAAATAATTTGCTCAAGCTATGTTTTGTGTTTTATTTTTATGAAAATGTTAAATTTTCTCTCAATTTTTGTTCTGATTATCAGAACCAGTATTTGAACTATATGTATAAATTTTATACATGTGTTATGCAAACACTTTGTCTACGCCTGCCCACAGAGCTACTGTCAGTGTTTCTGCAGCTGTCTAAAAGCTCTATTTTATAATATTATAATATTAAACTGTTTATTTGAGTAAGAGTTGCATCTACAGATATCACATTTATCGCTTATCAGTGACCTTGATTAGTAATAATTTGTATTATCCATGAAAACACAAACTATTGCATGCAGAAGAAGCGTTTAATGTCTATGGTATCTTGCCTGTACTGTAAGGATGTATTGGACACATTTGTGTGCGTCTTTTGTTCTGTTTTACCTGCTGTAGCCTGGCTCAGGAGTCTAATGTACTAAAATCTTGTCATTCTCAGGTCTTAAAGGAGGAGGAGGTCCCACCGATGGACAAGGAAGCAACTTCACTTATACATTCCACGGAGACCCTCATGCCACCTTTGCCACCTTTTTTGGTGGTGCCAACCCATTTGAGATGTTCTTTGGGAGGAAGGTAAATGGGAGAGATGATGATGACATGGAGGTGGATGGGAGTGACCCTTTCGGTTCCTTCACCAGCTTTAACATCAATGGTTTCCCCCGTGGAGAGCGGCACGTCGGGGTCGGGGGGCAGCCACGGAACAGGAAGCAGGATCCCGCCATTCACCACGAGCTGAGAGTGTCGCTAGAGGAGGTTTTTCACGGCTGCACCAAACGCATGAAGATATCCCGCAAACGCCTGAACCCAGATGGTCGCACCATGAGGACGGAGGACAAGATCCTCACCATCGAGATCAAGCGAGGGTGGAAGGAGGGCACAAAGATCACATTCCCACGCGAAGGCGACGAGTCGCCCAACACCATCCCGGCCGACATCGTCTTTGTTATCAAGGACAAGCCCCACGCCCACTTCAGAAGGGAGGGATCAGACATTGTCTACCCTGTACGAGTTAGTTTGCGGCAGGTGAGGATTCTCGTCAGTAGATCAGTGCTAATATTTCACATTCAAACGAGGATAAATGATAGATATTGAAAGTGTATAAACAAATGTTCTAACACGTCGCCATACCAGAGGCGGTTCTCTGCTTTAGCCAGAGTGCAAAAGGTGACCAGTTTTTCAGTAGTCATTATATTTAACTTCACAAATGTCACAGTGCCACCCACAGTTGTGGAAGTGTATGTGATGGGCAGAAAGTATTCCAGCTCAAAAGCTTGCAAAAGCACATTCGTCTTTGTGCAGCACTCACAAACTTGGTTTCATATGAAGTATGCGGAGGCCTTTACACTCAATCATGTTGCATTTGTAGGGGAATGTAGAGTTAGAAGTCTAGCCAATGACACTTGTATGGTGTTGTGTGATTGCCCAAACTGGGAAATTGAAGCCCAGTGTGCCACACCAGGGTAAGCAATAGTAATGTTTTTATTAATGCCAGTTTTCTGAATCCCCTCTATAGCAACCTTTGGTAAATAAAAAGGTCCCAAACTGCTTTCCACAAGTGGTCCAGCCACCAACTCTGCAAAACTGGTGGATTCATTTCAGATTAAGCTGCTGTAATTCAGATGTAGGCATCGGTTAATAAACATTTTAAGCTGATGGAGGTTATGTTCATAAGCTTCTGCTCACTGCATTTTCATTAGTGATGTGCATAAAAGTGCTGGACTGCATGTAAACAACTTGAACTTTAGGCCTTTCGATTGCTGCTATTCTTGAGCTCTGCGGAGCCTTAAGATGAAGCACTACTGGGGCAGCAGATATTACATCCACTTGAAGTCAGCTTGTCTCTTATGTAATGTGAAGTATGAGTAGCGAGAGACATGAGTTGGATCAGCTGCGCAGTGCCAAAAGACATCCGCCCACTTAAATTGTTGTTGGCTTACTAGTAGCTCCTTGTATGGCAGAATCTGTGTGAAGTGAAAGCCAGCAGTTTTACTCTCAGGAGTGCTGCTGTATCGGGAATGGCTCAATCAAGTCTGGCTGGGACTACAAGTAATATACCTTACAAAACTGGTTTTAAAATAATCTCTCTGCAGAACGTGAGCCTGCCTTGTAGATAAAGAAATCAGCTTTGAATGAGATGAAAATTAGAAAACAGATATACTTAAACTGCTTGAGGAAGTGAATTGAGATGCATCGGGGCCAGATGTTATGGTAGTGTAAAAGCATCCATATCACAAAGTCACATTCATCAATCAAAACCCGGCCTTAAACAAGCCCAAACCGCAGCCAGCACGGCCCAAACCGCAGCCAGCACGGCCCAAACCACCGCACAATACAGATGTGCAATCTGACCAGTGGTGTCAAAACATAACACTCTCCATAAGTTTCCCTAAATGAACATAGCCCACATTTTAATTCTAAACTTAACCCTGGTCTGAATCCTAACGGTAATATTGCTGAGAATCACCACATAGTTTGTACATCATTTGTGAGTCTATAGATCATCTCTAGAAGGTGATCTAGCTGATTTTATTACAAATAAACCAGTTAAACAAGCTAAGGCTAATCAGTTTTTACCTTATTAAAACCTTTTAAGGCAACATCTTGAAGGCAATGATACTGTTATATAATAGGAATATGTTATACTCATTGATATAAATGTGGAGTCCATATCAAAGGGTCCACTAACTGTGGACAACCATGTATCATAAAGCAAGATTTAGACCAATTACACTGGAAGCCGTTGAGGTTCCTCAGCGTGTCACACTGGAAGTACCTGAGCTCAAAATGATATGTACTTAATGATTTGTGACAAAAAATGTATGTAATTGATTGCAATTAATAATTGGTGTGAAGAAAATAAACGTAGATAGTCTTTGGTGTAAAGACAGTCTTTGTCATTTGCTCCATTGGTAGTCCAGCTCTGATCTGATTCTTGCATGTCCTGTGGGTGATGCATGCAGGGGTGGAGCTTAACCCCAGACAACCAAACGGTTGGACCAAAGTGGTGGTGGTGGGGAGGAAGGAAGGGAAATTTTGATTGTTGGCCTGTTGTTTTATTGATTGGTGATTGGATGAGATGTCGGGTGACAGCATGACTTGGCTGGGCTTATATTGTAAATGGTGGTTAAGATATTTTCCTTTAGCAGCCCAAACCTGAAGCTTGATGGAACCCATTGATGTAGTCCAGATGTTCCTACTGGAGTTTCTAGTTTCTAGGTTGTGATGCACCTAAAAGTATCACATTAGACAAAAAGTGTTAGTGTTTGCAGTCTAAGGATCACCTGTAAACATTATAGATCCACTAAGATCAACATTAAAAAACTCAACTCATTTCTATTCTCCATGACTAAAATTCTCACTTCCTTTGGTGTTGACGTTGTTGTGTTGACATTGTTGTTTATCTTTTTTTAATTCCAGTCATTATGCGGCTGCTCTGTTACTGTGTCAACGATAGATGGGAAAACGTGCAACATGAAGATCACCGACGTCATCAAACCTGGCATGAGGAAGATCATCGCAGGGCAAGGGTTACCCTTCCCTAAAAACCCAGAGCAAAGAGGGGACCTCATAGTGGAATTTGACGTGAACTTTCCGGAGACTCTGCCGTCCAACGCTAAGGACGTCCTGAAACGGCACTTACCCAATTCGTAAAACTGAACTACTTTTCTCCTCCTTTCCTTGGACATTGTTGACGAATCCCAGCGACAACCACCTAAAGAATGTGCAATTTCTATTTTTTAATCTATTTAGTGTTTTGTTTTGTTTCTTTGTTTGTTTTTCAAACTATGTTGCATGCCGAAATAAGGTCATACGTGCAAGTGCAATCTATTTGTCTGATAGTAATTGTCAAAATGGCTTCTTTCCACAGTGGCTGTATTTTCTCATTCTTCTCTTGCATCATGTAGATGGGGCAGCACATGCTTTTCTTGAGCCTTGGCAAAAAAAGGGCTTCAGTTTATTATTATTTAGAGCATTTTATAGCATTTGTTTGTGTTTCTATACGCAACAGCCCATTTCTGATTGAATACAACTGCCAAAAATACAGTCTTTATATAACGAGTGAAATTGCAGCCGACTTTCTTTAGTTGTATACTGTGAATCAGAAGGTGGAAGACTTTTCTTCTTGCTTGAGAAGAAGCTTTGAGGACTACAAGAACATGAGAAGAGCAGCCTTCAGGAACAACATGACTTGGTGCTTCTGGCAGGGTCTAATATATGTGCAATGGAACATTGGTCAGATGCTGGTCCTAAGATCTGATTGGCTAGGCTCATGGATTAGTCTGGACTGTTGCGCTCAATTATAAATGACTGTGGTTTGAACACAGGAAGCATTACTGCAGCTGAGAACTGTCCAGATGTTCAGCTGCTCCAGATGGTGGAAGGTCATGTTGAAAATTTCAGCCGTCCACTAGGGGACGCCACATGTTTAACTGCACCTTATTGCAGCTTTCGCATATTCAGCTGCTGGAGGAATATTGGAGCAATCAGGGCTATAAACGGCACTTTTGAATTGTCTGATTCATAATTGTTTAGATATGCTACAGTATTTCAAGTAAAATGTACAAAAACAGTTGCGTCTAACTGAATCACTTGCTGTGCCAGTATTTTTATTTTTTTATTTTTTACTGATTTGAAATGGCACAAGTTGTATGACTGCATGACTGCTTCAGTTGAAGCAAAAACGGGCTGGGCAATATGGCGATATGTTACCATATATCGTGAGTATCTTCAGTGGAAAACTATGTATAATTACACTAAAAATTCATGGCTACTCCAAGCACCCTTTGAGGTTCCTCAGCTTATCACAAAAAGAATGCCACAAACCTTTAGAGAACCTCTAGGAAATATTTTGCATAGGATGGTTCTTTGAGGAATTTGAGATATTTACTTTCAGGAGCCCAAAACTTGCTTGATGGAGCCAAGTAATGCAGATCCTGCAGGAGCTTCTAGACCAGGGGTGTTAAACTGCAGTCATGTTTGGTCTGCTCTGACACTACAGTTAAACCTGGTTATGACCTGCTGAGTTTAATCAGGTGTGTTTGATCAGGAAGATCACCAAATAGTGCTGGACACCGAACCTCCAGGACGAGTTTGATACCCCTGGTCTAGACTAACGGTACCTCAAGCAAACCCTTCATATGGGAAGGTTTCTTGAGGCAGCTAAGATGGATTTGTAAGTTCTCTGAATACCATAATGGATATTCAAGACAGTGTATTGAGTGCCTGTAAACGACAACACTGCAAAGTAAAACAGCTAGTAGCTGATTGAATGTTGGCTCATTATGACATCATCTTATTTTTGGTATATGTGTGTGTGAGCGAGTCCCAATTATTGCATTATTTCCAACCATTTGTCACATGTATTTTATTTGCAATAAATAGACTTGAATAGAATTGGGTTCTGCTGAATTTTAATTGGGTGGCACATACCTAGGGAAGCACTGGCATCAGGACACACTGTGGGATTAACGGAAGCTGGTGCAGGCAGTGTGATGCTCCTTGGGTCCTGGCATTCATGTGGATGGTGCATTGACACTGCCTATCTAAACACTGTCCTGACCACACTCACCTGCTCATGGTAACAGTGTTCCCTAATGGTCTCTTTCAGCAGGATAATGTGCCCTTCAGTCATTCTTCAGGAATGGTTTGAGGAACATGACCCAGAGTTCAGGCTGTTTGACGTGGCCTACAGATTCTCCAGATCTCAAGCTGAGTCAGCATCTGTGAGATGTGCTGGACAAAGATGTCCTTGGCAGCTCACATCTGCTGCTAGTGTTAGTCCCAGATACCACAGGACACCTTCATCTTATTGACATTATGACTTATTTTGGTGGCTCGAGGGGGGTGTACAAAATACTTTTTGGTTTTAATGTTATGGCTGAACACACACAACTTTTAGCTGGACACAAATGGACCCTGTTTAGTGTTTGATTACTTTTGCCTTTTGCAAAAACAAAATGACAAAGCCTTAAAAGGCCAGGCTTTTGTTTATTTTTCTCACTTAATTTTATTTTTTTTACCGAGATATCAAATGATTTATTTCATTATCACAAGATAAACATTGTTTTCTCAAGATAATGGGTTGGCTTTTATCCAATCAATGCACTTTTGCTAAATAAGAAATTATGGACTTACTACAGTATATTCTGTCTATTATGTTTAATGGTACTGATGTTCAGATATATACAGTTTTCAATTCAAGATGTGCAAATATTATTATTATTATTATTATTATTATTATCAGATTAACCCTGTAATACCTGAGACATCAAATGTTTGCCAAAAAATGATTTGAAACTGGTGTATTTATGAAAATTGTATCATATCTGATACACTCAGAATCTATTGTTCATATTGTTGTTTAAAAAAAATAAAACATAACATTATTTTTAACCCCTTATATATTTTCTTTAAAGTCATTCCAGACTTCAGAAATCTGCATGTATCCTCAGCTGCATGCAGTGCATAGATATTCCACCAGGGGGCGAAATACAGTAATCAAATTGTATACAGTACACTGGGTCTTTTCTTTTTATTTATATAATTAATTTTTAATTCAATGATCATCAGTGTGATAAATTAATGATAATTTATCTTACATCAATTATAAATATATCAAATTAATAGTAATACATGATGTAAAATTAATTCAATTATCACAAATATTATCTAGATATTTAATTTCCACACTGAGAATTCACTGATAAACGTGGGTTTGTAGGGTTATGAAATTGTCATTATTTACACATTACTTACACTAAAATATAGTCTCAAACTGTTGATAAAAGTAGTGCATCATCTCAAACATCCTGAGGTTGTGATAATGATGTCATATATAATTTAACATAATGCTGTTATGTTGTGACAGTGAAATAAATCATTTGAGATCTCGACTGAAAAAAATGCCAGAAATTAGAACATTATGAAAAAAATGTGTACCGTATTTCATTTAAAACGGTAAACTGCCATATATTTTATATTCATTATAGGTAATGTGACATATTTCATGCCTTATTGTTTTAATGCTGATACTGAATAATTTACTCATTTAAATTTTGAATAATTTTTTTGTATTTTTGATTTTCATGAGCTACAACATTAAAACAAAAACAGGCTTAAAATGTCACTTTAGGTGTCATGAATATAAAATCTGACAGTTTACATTTTTTATTGTTCACAATGTTCAATTTTTTAAGAGAAAATGCCTTTTATGGCTTCCGTACAGACCAAAATAGAACACCAGAACGAATACCTGAGGCAGGTAAATGAGTTTCTATTATGACGTGGGCTGGCTGACTGCGCATGCGCACGAAGCGCTGTGCACTGAGCCCTGTGGGAAACAGTGTCAGCGTTTGTTTTCGCGTCCAGAGTTCAGGACAGACACAGAGAGAGAGAGTACAGCAGCAGGAGGAGGAGACCTCATTAGAAACATTCAACACTTTGTTGTCCTGTTTCTCGAGTTTGGAGAAGAGCAGACAGGACAGAGGAGTGTTTTTCTGCCTCAGGTTGTTCCTCTTTCTAATGAGCCAAGCCGCACCTGTGTGAGATACAGAGTGAGAGAGAGAGCAGCCATGCCGCTGGGTCTGAGGAGGAAGAAGAACAGGTCTCGGGAGAGCAGTCACCTGGTGGAGAACGAGGAGGTGGGCGGCGGCGTGGTGAAGCCGGAGCTGGTCGGTGGTGGAGTGGCTCCCCCGCCCGCAGCTCTCAGGCCTCGGCTGGTCTTCCACACTCAGCTCGCACACGGCAGCGCCACGGGCCGCATCGAGGGCTTCAGCAACGTCAAAGAGCTCTACGGCAAGATAGCAGAGGCCTTCAACATCCAGCCCACGGAGGTAATCACAGCACAACACTCCACCCCCACTGTCTGTCACTATTACTCAGAGCATAAGACCACTGTACAAACTTCAGCTTTTAAACTCCATCCTAAACTGGACCACTGCAACTCTTTGTCCATTAACTTGGGACGTTATGACAACAACCGGGACGTCACAGATGCCACGTGACCTTTAAACAAGCCATCACACTAGTCAGTTGTAGCAGAGTGTAAAACCATCATCATGGGCAAAGGATGTGATCTGACTGATGTCATGAGAGACACCTGGATAATATGGATTATGACTGGACTGTTTAGGTGACTATTGAGTTCTAGTATGTGAATGAAATCTTAGTAGTTATCACATAATAACCTCTTAAGAGGCAGAGGGCTTTTATCGGCTGAAAAGGGTAATGCCTGAATATGTACATCATATTATAACTGAATATACACAGTCATATCAGAATATCATAACCACTTCTGGGTTGGAATGAACTCTGGCCGGGTTGTCACTGATGCCACGTGATCTATAAAGAAGTGAGCACACCAGTCAGTTGTAGCAGAGGGCAAAACGGTCATGGTGGGCAAAGGATGTGATCTGACTGATGTCCAAAAGGGCATGATAATAGAGACAACTGGCCGGTAAGGTGGTGATGATAGAAAATGACTGGACGGTTTAGGTGACTGTTGAGTTCTAGCATCTGAATGAAAACTATTCGTAGCTGTCACATAATGTAATAACGTCTTTAGAGGCAGACGGTCTTGGGACTGAAACAACTGTATTTAACTAAATTTAACATGTACATCATTCTTTTGTGGAACATAGTCATGTTAATTCAATTAAAAAGAAAATTATGACCATGTAACAGATGGCAGGTGACAGGATTTGCTGCACATATAAATAAGTGAGCACACCAGTCGGTTGTACCAGAGTGCAAAACAATTGGACAGATTTGTGAACAATATTTAGGAGAAAGAGGCCTTTTGTGTACATGGAAAGGGTCTTAAATTTTTGAGTTCAGCTCATGTGCGCAGGAACAAGACTGTTGCATGTATATTTTTGTTCAGTCTGTCTTTATTGTCATCACTTTAATGTCATTCAATGTATGTTAAGTACTGTGTATCTAAGCATCTAGATATTTTGAATGAGTTTTGTGTATCTAGGCATCCATACTGACTTTTTGTATTTGGCAGCATCTAAGCTTGAGGTATCTTCTGGATTCTGTACTACACTAGCTAGGGATCCTTGCTTGGTAAACGGCAAAGCACTTTTGCGAGTCACTGTGGATAAGAGCATCTGCTGATTGCCTTAAATGTAAATGTAATTGCCAGATTGATTGAACTGATGTTCAAAAGGGCATGACAATAGGGTACCAGGTGAAGGGTTGTTGCATCTCGCAAACGTCTAAACATTGTGGGATGTTCTAAAGCTGCTGCAGTGAAGGTGTACTGAGAATGGACTCCCAACAGCATAACAGTGGTCATGAAGACTCTGGCAAGTGGTACAGAGTAGTCAATGTGCCCAGTTAACCTCTGTAATGAACACGAGGGAAGTGTCAGTGATCACCATTGAGGGAACACTGTTACATCTGGGCCTGTGAAGCAGTTAAGGTGGTCATAATACAGTGGTAACCCTACTTACGAGTTTAATCCATGCAGGAGCCGAGCTCGTTAGCTGGTTTGCTCGTTAGCTGCATAAGAATAAGAATACATATAAAACTGATTAATCCGTGTCAGCCGGCCAATATACAGTATACTTTAATATGCTAAATAATGTGTTTATATGGGTTTTTAAAACATAAACATGACGACGATGGTGCTTGTGTAGGCTGGCTGCTAAGGAGAGGAAGACTGACGGTGCTCGTGTAGGCTGGCAGCTAAGAGGACAGGAGGACGGGCGTACGTGTATGGCAGGGTTACACTTATCATATGAAAAGTAAAAGTTCTTCTTCTACGCTAGCATCTAGAGGATGCTACGACCGCAGCGCCCCTAGCGGTTTGGCATAGTTGAACTAATTTACGCTACTCGTTACTTGGAATTTTACTCGTTACCTGGAACAAAAATATTCCGAGATCTTGACTCGTTACCTGGAATACTCGTTAGTAGGGATGCTCGTAAGTAGGGTTACCACTGTACTAATATGATGTATTTATAAGTGATCAATGCAGAAGAACAGTCTCGTTTTAATATTTATAGCCAACTCGCAGCATTTTGATTTGACCGAATTCCAAATCAAAGTGTTGTCATTTAGAGTGTTTAATTGAGCAACTGGGCAACAGAAGCAGACCTGGAATGTTATAAGAGTTCAGAAGTCAATATTTGGTGAAATAAGCCTGTTTTGGTCATGCTCCACACCAGTCTATCACTGCTGGGTGAAAAAATTCAAGCAGCTCAGCTCTGATGGGATTGTAGACCATCTGTCCTCCTCATGATCGCATTCTGGAGGTTTTCAGTGGAGGCTCAGGTCTGGAGATTGTGCTGGAGTGGTCTCTTCAGAGCTGTACATAGTAAACTTAGAAGACGTGATGTGAATCAATGAGGTGGCTCAGTTAAATGTTCTCGGTGCTCTTCAGTCATTGCATAGTTCAACAGCAGTATTCTTAAGTAAACATAATGAAGTATTAACCAATTATTGGATGAGAACTACAAATAATACTGTTCTGCCATGAGGAGAGGCTTGGCCAGGATTAAACCAACACATTCACACGTCATTACTTATTGATCGATTTGTCGAATTTATGATATGATTCATTGGAATATTGAGCCATATAACTTTTAAAGGCTGTAAGCAAATATTGATATAATTTTAGTATCACAGTACAATGATTTTATGTTGTTGTTTCGGCTTAAAAAAATAATGAATAGTTTACATGTAAAGACTGGTGGTCAATTTTGTGTTGTGCTTAAACTCCGACCACTAGATGGCAGTACTGTATCCTATCTGCCACCATTTGACTTTTCCACTCCCAACAGAAACAAGTAGGAAGCGCAGATGGCTGATGTTTACATTATTAATGGATGAATTTTGTTAGATGGCTGCAGTTCCAGTTTTTAAATAAAATGAGTTTGACTCTTAACAGTCAAAATCAATTAATTTTCTATTAGGCCAAGTAAAAAAAATAGAATTGGTGATCATCCCCGCCCGACCCTCTAAAAAGCACCCGACCTTTTTTTTTTTTTTTTTTTTTTTTTTAATTTTTTTTATATTATACACAAAAAAACGCGCCAAACACCCTAGTCTGGCCTAGAATCATTCAAATTTCGCATGCTTCCAGTGACGTGATCCCAAATCAATTCTGCACATGTGCAGTACACTTCGCTGTCAATACGAATGGCCGGTCGTTTTTGTGTCTTCTGGTGAGATGTTCCGTACTTCAGTTGAATTTGTAAATCACTGAAGAAGAACATGATCTATGTTTAACATGGTTTATTTAAGTTTTCAACATCTTTTTAATATTCGCTACATACTGTAGCGTCGGAGAAGATAAAAAAAAAAAGATGAGACATTTACTTACTGAATGTTCTTTTACTGCTCTTTTAGTAAAAATGAAAGTGTAGTAGCAAACGCTCACTGCTTTACAACACGAAAGTACGACCAGACTAACTAAATGGACTAAGACACACATTAACGGTAACTTAACTAAAACACACTAAAATAACTCAGAGACTAGACTACAACTAACAATCATTACACATACAAAAATCCCATCTTAAAGACCCCAAATAATTACAAAATAGACCCCATAAACACACAAGAGAACTTTATGCAAATACTGTACAACACGCAGCCATCTGATTGGCCGACACCCCCAAGAGCTGCCACAATACTTTTCTACCATCAATCAAAAAAAAAAAAAAAAAACACCTCCCCCCCGACCCAAAATTCTGGTGAAAAAGGATGATCACCAATTTTTTTTTTTTTTACTTGGCCTAAATAAATACATAAAATGTACATTATATATACTGCTTTTACTGACAATAATATGACCCTGATCTCAATAATAATAATAATAATAATAATAATAATAATAATAATATATATAAACAAAAATAGATTGTATCGTTTGATATAGACAACATGATGTTTTATGACATAAGACATTTGAAATTCTATATGACGCTGCTTGTACCAACTTTTTAATGACAAGTTAAACGAGATGTAACTAAAATATTCTGGTTTTTTATTTCCTGTTCCTTTGAGGCTTTGGTAATGTACCTGGTGTATGTTAAACCTGTTGATATTCACAGATCATGGTAATGACTGTATAGTGTATGGTTTCTGTGTCAGCAATGTGGTGAGGGTGGTTTGTTTGAAACCTAATATACAAACGGCCAAAGCTGGAAGGAAAATCCCTGAACAAGCATTAGACATTGCTCCGGTCTTAGGCACGCTGGTTAAAGGCTACAAGATTAGCTCTTTCAGGGGTGCTTCCTAGAAACAGGTCTGACCACTTGTGGCTGAGTGTGGGCTGGCCTGGGTGTGGGGTGCCGAGAGTGTGTTGGGCAGGTAACAGCATGACACATTTCCTGCTGGTTAAACATTAACAAGAAAGCCGTCTCTGAGTCGGGATGTACAATGACGTCCTTCACAACACGTGAAACTCTATATTAGGCAATAATGATCTGATCTCGTAGATCATTTCTGTTGTATCTTATCTCTGAAATGGTAACACACTCATGTATGTTTTGGTGAACATGTGCTTTAACAAGGGGTGCAAAAACATTTGCACATGATTGTGTGTAATGACATTTTATACCAGTAATGGTGCTCAATTATTGTGAAGGACAAGTTTTCAAACGGTTTAAAACATTAGAGAAACGTTTGTGAACATTTAAGTTGGCTTGAAAAATAAGCTGTACATTGTTTTATGTTTAATGTTGAAATTGCTTTACGTTTTGTTTACATGCTGCTTAAATAATGATGACGTTAAAAATCTACACATCATAGTAACAAAGGCTGTCTGCTGATACTACACTTGTAGGGGCGCCAACCATTTCTGACTAATGTATGAAGCTGTATTGCTTTTAGTGGCAGGTCAAGTTTCAGGAATTTGGAGCCATTTTTAATCATCACCCAAATACTTCACTGTTCATTTGTTATGGGGGAAAAAAAAATCACAATTTCAGCAAAGGGTTTCAAAAGTAGTATGTTGTGTCAAAAAGCAGTAGAAAGTAGCTTGAAATGTTGAGAAAAATGTAGAATAATAAAATTACATTTGGGGGGAAAAAACTGTAAATTGGCTTTTTCAAGCCAAATTATTAATGAATGAGCTTCATTTAGAGCAGGGTATTGGCAGGAACCTGTAAATATGGTATGTGTCACATAACTCAATATATTGTGATTCTGAGGCGATATATTTTGTTTTTTTTTTATCTAATTTTAGCATAACAGCTAGGTTTGTTAATGCTAACGTTAAAGGTGTGCCTATATTCTAGTTGTTTCCATGTGAATGGAAGAGTCTAATAACTGAAGATAGATTACAGCCCTGCCATCTAGTAGTCAGGGTTGTAAACACAACATAAAATGAACCACCAAACTTTACATGTAGATTATTCATTAAAATCCACACTTTGTTTTGAGTGAATTTATGTGTTATACCAAAAACATAACAATACTCAGTCTATCAATATTTTCTTAAACTCCCAGCTCTGACATTGACTGTATATGTTACTCTGGGCTGAAATTAGGTTTGAACTGAAAAAGGCTTTTCAGTGACTGAGCACCATTAGCGAGACGAGGTTTAACTTGGCCTGAGAAACGAGCTTATAATCATATTTACTGTCACCAATGAGGTGACGTCAGGCTTTGCCATTGTGATAATTGGTAGGTTTTGGGCATTTTTGGTGGGCGTAGGGCTGGCTCGGGCGCACACAGGAAGTCCCTCACGTCCTGTAGCGGGGAAACGTCCTGAAACTCTTGCTGATAAAATACACAGCCATTCCCCAGGGCCACTCATTCGTCTAGCTGACAGCCAATGGACAGTCACGGATCTTAGGTCTACAACTGCTTTAATAGACTGATGGCTCCTAAATGTGTGGGAAGTTACTTGTTCCTCCAGTTACATTGTAACTGCTGCACTATTTAAGATAGAAATTTGAATAAGAAGGTAAATTCATCTTCCTGCTACCTGGCATTTCCTCTTCTGTTTTATTGGCATTTAGTTGTATCTGAGCTCGATTATCATTTTAAACTATTACACAAACAGTCAACAGATTTTAGGGTGGCCATTCAAATTCAGTACACCCCTGTTCTCCTTAAAGTTACAGTTTACCTTTTTCACAGTTGAGCCTAAACATATATAGGCCGGCTCACGTAGTTTTCACATTAATTTCTTGAATAATTTCTTTAAACGAATTAAAATCTGCCTTCCACTCCCTTAGAAGTACACCATCCATAGTACACACAGAAGTTCCACGTAATGACCTCGCCCACATTCTTGCTCATGACAAGAGACCAGGGCACATCGAGTTTAAGTCAAGACCAAGACTTTTAGTAGTTGAATCTGAGTCCAGACCATCATACATTGAATCTGAATCAAGACCAAGAATTTTAGAAGTCGAGTCTGAGCCAAAACAACACTAAGTTTGAGTTATGATTTTTTCCCCATCATATAAAAGAATAAAAAAAAGTTGATAGATAGATAGAAAGATAGATAGAAAAAGAACTAATGAAAGAACTTTATTGATCCCTTTCGGAGGTTCCTTCAGGGAAATTAAGGGATATGTTCATTATGATTAACCATGATATTCTTAAATAAACAATCATATATTTTGTAAAATATAACACTCAGTAATGTATAGCCTGAAAACATTATTTCTTCTTATGATATTACAGCCTGTTAGTCAAGCCTGCAGATTTTATTTAGGCATGTACAGAAAGCACTGATTTATTGTTTTTGTATGGATTGTTGATGTTTAGTAACACTAGAATAAAAGTTCAGAATCTAATTAACGTTACCTTACTCGACTGGTCTCAACAATAATTTCACTCATTTATGTTCTTGATACCAACACAAGGCTCAAGTATTAAAACACTACATTCTGGTGATTGTTTCCTTATACACTGAACATCATGAAGAAAAGTAGGTCTTGATACGGACTAATCAGTTACCATATTTGTGATAATTCAGCTGTGTAATTATTCATTGTGTAGATGATGTTCAGTGGTATACTTCTTAGTGATGTATATCTTTGATGAGCATTTCTTTTTAAAGCTGAGATCAACAGATTGGACTTTACTGATGAATTTTACTGATTTTCACAAAGTGTGAGTTTATCTGCTAGATAAGAGAGGTGTGTTATGACTGAGGTATGAGGGGAAATCCAGTTATCGGGTAAAACAATTGACCTTTCTTTTTAACTTGCCCTTCTTTCCTCATTATTATTATTCTGTTATTTTTTTCAAGTTTAAACTAACATCTTTCAAGCTAGAACCACAGTCATAGAACCTATAGGGTAGATTTATGCTTTTTCTAAGTGTTTGTCACTTTCGTAAACACTTATTCTTTTAGAAAATGAATGGCAGTGTGTTCAGGTGATGACAAACAATAAAATATTCACCACATAAACTGGAAAACCATAGACACAATGTAGCAACTTTACAGCAATTATCAGGTGTATCTTAGCATGCATACCAACTTTCAGCCAATCATTACATTATAAACTTATTAAAATTATAAACAATCAACAGCTATTTACAGCATTAATAGTTTACTCAAAACTAATATTTAGAGAGCTTTTCCATTTACCTCAGATGTAGTCAATCCACCAAGACATGGTTAGAGTCCAAAATTAGCTTCTTTAGTTCAGAACTGGAGCTGCAAGGATAATTTTGCTAACAAGCACTAGAACCCAATAATTACCTAAATAGTCTAGTCGCTTTTCGTCAAACTGCATCACCAAAGCTTCTGTCAACCTGCTCAAACTTCATCCAGATCTTAATGAAGGTCTCACAGACTAGTGAAGGTGGCATAAAAATTCATAAACTTGCTGAATGCTGCTTTACCCTTGTTGGAGAACCACAGAGCAGGAAATGCTGATGTAGAATTAGTTTTGGTGATAACGAGCGTCATACAAATGGAGTAAACTGATGTAAGATCAGTCTTCTTCCAGCCCTGCTGCTGTCTGAAGTGTCTGCGTGTAGTGGTGAGGTTTTATTCATTTCTAAAGCTCACAGTAGGTTGGCCTGTTCCTAAACCACATCAACTAGTCTGAGACCTTAATTCAGAAAGAATGTTTATTGATGCATTTCTGATTAAAATGGCTGAGCCATTTAGGTGACTATTGAGTTGTGTTTGTAACCAAGCTCCAGTTCTATAGTCAAGGACAAAATTTGAACTCCAAACATATGTGACCCCGCCAGGGAAAACCAGGTCAAAGTCATTCTTTTTTTTCCAAAACAACTTTTTTGTGAATTTAAGTTTTACTTTTGATCAAAATATGTGCTCCGATAGATATCTGAGACTATTATCTTTCATTTACAGCAATAATACTGAGTGGCTAAGTTTTGTCGCTAATGTGAATGACACGATATTGACATATGTCAGTAAGTTGCCCAGTGACTTTGGCCTGGTTTTCCCTGGCGGGGTCACATATTGACAGTAGAGCGAGACAATTAGATATTTATTGTTATGATAAAGTGTATCATAATGTAAATGACATCACAAACTGAGTATATTGTGGATGTTGTCAGTATTTAAAAACACTTCCAAATGGTGTGTTTCTTTAAAAGAAGAGTATAATTAGTTTATTTGGATTTAGTGCAGCACTGTAAAATGTTGAATACAGATAACTGAATTCAGTATTTTTAAAATCTTGGCCTATTTTTGTCTGTTCAAACTTGGCAGATGTCAGAAATAATAAATACCATGGCTTCCTGAGGTCTTTCTGAATCTTGATGTGACATTTTGCCACATCGCCCACCACTACTTGGCAGATCATCTCACTCTACTTGCTAGCTGCACTGAAAGTCATATGGCTCCAATTTGAATGACTGTATGTTGAACTTGGTGAACTGGAGAAGTGTTTTAGAGCCTCTGTGACTGCAAGTGCACTCTTTACACGTGGTCAGATGTAAAATGAATGGAACAAATAGGCTCACTCTGTGGACAGGTGTTGGTATTGTTTTACACAGGCAGCGTTTACTTTAGCTTTCTGAATGTACTGAATAGTGCTAGACTTACTTCCGTCCTGTAATCTGACCTCACTGCGTTGGGCAAAGTCTGTGCACTATCACTGCAGATGAAACATAAAGGTCTATATTTGTCTACGTGACTTCAGCTGGTGCGGTATCCATCACCTGGAACCTACCCATCTGCGTGTGTAGTCATTTGTTTAGAGTTTGAATGCTGGAGCTGCTCCATTTTCTGTGCTTTAGCTTTAGGAACAGAACATGAGATGGAGTGAAATAATGGTAGAGAAGTCCTGGATATCATAGGAACCATGTTGGAAATCTTTGCAACAAACTTAAATTGTCCAAACAACCTATGTGACTTTAACTGTTTTGTGCAGTTTTACAATTTCAGCTAAATTTAAGCAGCTTTTAAATGGCATTTTTAAATGATTTTTAATTTATATCAATTATAACAATACTTAAAAGAAAGTATTTTGGTGTATTTTTAGTTTGAGTAACTTTTAATGGAATTCAGTACAAAAAAAATTTTATTTCTTGTCATTTTGGAGCATTTGCATCAGTCCATTCAGCTGGGAATTTGCTCAGAATTTAAAGTCCAGTTGGCATCAAACGAGGGCTGAAACAATTACTCGATTCTTTGCCTCGAAACTTTGTTTAATTCACGTCACCAAAGTCAACTTTAAATGTCTCTGCTATTGTATCACTCTTGCTTTGTAGACTACTGCGCAGTTCCAGTATCATTGTTTTACACGGACTGTTATAACAGACGCACATTTCAAAGATTTAAGGCGGCTCAACTTATTTTGCTCTCTGTGGCAATGGCAGAAAATGAAGACACCGCTGTGCGTAAAAGGCCAAAAATGTCTAAAGTGTGGGGCTATTACAGGGGGTACACCCCTTTTTCTTTTTTAATTGTCATAAACCTGAGAACAAATAGGCTGATCTATGTTAGCTGATATAGTTGTTTATAAACACAAAAGTATGATGTATTCGATTAATCGATATAAAAAAATCGACAGAATAATCTATTACAAAAATATTCAATAGCTGCAGCCTTACATACCACATACTACCACAGCTACAAAGTCCTTTTCCATAAAAGTTGTAACACTTTTTAAAAATGTAATAAAAACTGTTATTTGTTCATTCATTTGAACTTTTTAGTTGTAATCATCTTTTTATTGGGTTTCCAAAAATACAAAGATGAACAGACTCCAGGGATTCAGCATTACTTTTGCTGAATACATTCAGATAAAAAATAGGTTTCTCTGACAACACATCTATAAATATACTAATACATAATAAATATCAATATAGGGCATCAGGATTATGTAAAAAATTAAAAAACACCCTCCGGTCTTAATGACCTTTTAGCTGACATGCTTAACCACACCCTTATAGAAGGCACCTCCAGCTTTGACCATAGTAACAGGATGCATCTTTTGGCAAAATAAATTAAAATGTGTTATTTGAAGTTTGAAGGACAAAGAAAAGATTTTCAATGTTTTCAGACAAACTTCACTCTCTTTGTTAAATATAAACAGATTTAGAAATTGATGCCTGAAACACACTCAGAGTTAGAACAGAAGCATGTGTAAAAGTGGATCACATGATATTTTCTTTTAATGATGCTTTTTAATCATTTGGGATTTGATGATACTAATTGTTGCAGTTTTGTAAGTGGATCTGCTGCCCATTCTTGCTGTAAACAAGACTTGAGCTGCTCAGTCGTCCGTGGTCACTGTTGTCTGAATCTCCTCTTCATGATGTGCCAAACATTTTCAACAAGAGACAACTGCATTGCAGGCCAGCCAAATCAATGTCAGTGTCTACAAAGCCAGACTGTTATAACTTGTGCAGAATGAGGACTGGCATCTACTGAAATAGACACGGCAGCAAGTCTCTCCAAAATGTCAATATAAGACTTCGCATCAGTGATCCCTTCACATATATACAGATCACCCATGCCATCACAGATGGATTTTTTTGGCAAATGGACTTTGGTCCAACTCAGACAGGTCTGGAGAACTCGTCAGCTTTTCTGCAAAAAGTGAATATACGGCTTTTCTTTACATAAAACAGTTTCGGCTTACATTTCTTGATACAGCAGCAAACAGACTGACTGTGTCAAGTCACATTGATTTTCCAAAGAGCCCATGTGACTATGTCTGTCATGGTAGTGTGACCGTTTCTGTAACACTACCACCTGAGAGGGCGATGGTCACACATTCAGCAGAGAAAACACTGTATTTGAAGGGACTTGACCAAGTTTGGCACAAAGACTAAGCCTCTGATGGATGATCCTTTTACACTGCCTTAATGGCCTCGCCTGTTACCAGTTAAACTCCTAATTGTGGAATCTTCCAGAACAATGTTACTTGTGTATCTTTTGCCTTTGTTCCAACGTTTTTTTTCCCCAACAATTTTTAGAAAGCATCCCAACTTTTCTGGAAATGTAAAAAAATGGGACACACTAGTTTTTTTTTCCCCAAATATGACACATTTGCATTTAAATTGAATTAAAATGTTTAAATTTAATTAAATTATTAGTGCACAGTGAAAAAACAGGACCATTAATACATTTCTAGTGAGATATTAATACTTTTTTCTTTATAAATAGCAAAGGAAAAGTCCACACTGCGTACAGCTGTTTAAATAGTTGAGCTATAATGTGAAACATGTGTTTAACTATATATTCTATTCTTAATGTATAAAATACTAAAAATTTATCATTTTCATTGTGTGTAACTGCAGAGGTTTCATTCATTGAAGGCCTTCATTCATTGGGTTAGCCTACAGAACAGATGTAGGTCATCAGTAAAGTTTTTAATGAATGTTGCTGCCCCTTTGTTCACAGTATAATTAACACCATCATCAGGGATTTCAGGAGTAATGAAGCAGTAATTGAGACACTGGATTTTCTAAAATGCCTCACTGTCACATTCAAACACATGTCTAGAGGCTAAACCAAAAGTACTAAATGATTTCCTTACATTTGCATTGTTGGTAAGCAACAGACTTATCTAGAACATTGACTCTCACAATAGAGTGGTTGTATTTGGAAAGCCTGAATGAAGACTTTGAATGGCATACTGTAGATCTAATGGTGACTTTTTGAGAAGGCAGAAAAAAGAAAAGTTGATGGATACTTGACTGTGTTAAAATGCTGAAAAATACAGTCATATCAGAGTATTATGACCACCCCTGGTTTGGAATTAACTCAGCCTGGGATGTCACAGATGACACATGACAGGATTTACTGTATGTATAGATTAGTGAGCACACCAGTCAGTTGTAGCAGAGTGCAAAACATTAACTTTTTGGGATGTTCTAGAGCCTCCGTAGTGAAGGTGTACTGAGAATGAACTTCAGTGAGCGCCTCCCAACAGAATAACAGTGGCACCCCACAGGCCATTGATGCCAGAGGGGAACAATGACTCAAGCAAGTGGTAGAGAGCAATCAATACACCACAGTGGAGCAGGTAACCTCTATGATAAACACAGAAGCCATGAGGAAAGTGTCAACAATCACCATTGAGCAAATGGTACGAGCCAAAAGTGGTTATTCCCACTTTCAGGTAGATGATCAAAATATTCTGTTATGACTGTGTAGATTTGTGAGTGTGACTCTTTTATAGGTCTCACAATAATGAAACTTTTTCTTTGCATGGTGGCAAAAAAGTTTTCTAATTTGAAGCAGTAGCCAAACCCTTTTGGTGCTTTTATAGAACTCTTTCATGTTTTACCTAATGTATATATTTATTACATGTATATACATGTTATTTATGTAGTCATACAAATAACCATCAAAGCTAAAGAACTCATTTTATGAGTGTAGGAAGAAAAAGGTTTTGGTTGTCCATGACTTCAGTTAATACTCCATTAGGATTTTCTTTGATATTAAAACCTTTAAACTCAGCTGACCTTTAGTCTTTGTGACCGTTTTATCATGACTGGACCAGCAGAAATGGTTCAAAATGACTCTGAATTGAAGTCAGAAGTTTAGAAGCAAGCACAGCATGAATGTGGGCCTTTTAATTAAAAAAATTAATCATATTTCTACAATTTCCATCATATATAGCTGATCAGTCAAGACATGTTTGGAGTCCAAATATTGCCTCTTTAGTTTAGAACTGGATCTGTGAGCCGAATGTTCATAATAAAATGCTAGAACTCAGTAGCCACCTAAATAGCCCTGGTGGTTCTGTAAAAATGCATCAAAAGAAACGTCTCTCAATCCACTCAAACCTCTTTCAGAGCTGAAGGCCTCTTTACTGTCAATTATAAAGATGAGTAAAGCTTAACTGCTGCAGACAGCAGCAGGGATGGTAGAAGACTTATCAGATTTCTCTTTATCAAATCAAACTTTATTAGGGGGGCAGCCATTGCCTAGTGGTAAGGATCTGGTCTTGTGACCAGAAGGTCGCTGGTTCAATCCCCAGACAGGACATGACTGAAGTGTCCTTGAGCAAGGCACCTAACCCCCTAACTGCTCCCCGGGCGCCGGTGGATAAGGGCTGCACATTGCCTCGGGCACAGATTCTCACAGCCTAGTGTGTTCACTAGTGTGTGTGTGTGTGTTTCACTGCACGAATGGATTAACACTAGAATTCCCAACCTGACGAAAATTTTCGTTGTCTCTCTCACCCGTGCTGGAATGCTGGAGCCATTAACAGCCTTTGTCTGCTGCTCTGCTGTGCTTGTCATGCAAACACGCGCACACACACGAGCCGAGCGAGCGGCCGAGGCCAAATACCTAAACAAAACTCGCCCTTCGACATGCTCCCTAGACCCTACACACTAGCCCTCCAGACTCTCATTTACATCTCATTACCTCTCGAATGGCTCATAAGAAGGGTTTTTTTTTCTGCAAACCTGAGAAATGCAGTGTTAAATGCGGAGGTCAAATTCCGTTGTGTGAAAACCACATTGGCAAAATTGGTTCATCTTAATCTTAATCTTAATTTATGAGTAATGAGTTTGTCCATATTGCGAAAGGTTTTGGTGATGTGTTTTGATGGAAACTACACAACTGTTTAGGTAACTGTATAGTGTTTATCAGTTAGCTTTGCATCTCCAGTTATTGTAACAAAGCAAAATTTGGACTGCAAACGTGTCTCGATGATTGATTATGTATGAGGTAAGTGGAAGAATGAGTAAATATGATTTTTGAATGAATCACTGCTTTACGTAGCGTCTTTGCTTTTGAGATGAATGGTGTGTAGTATTTCATTACTGTTACTCCACTTTTGGAGAGTGAATGAGCCAGGCTTCAGCCCTGCTGAGAATTAATTAGCACTGACGTGAGTTATTGCTAAAAATAGAGCACTCGCAATGGCCACAGACGGGCTAAGATTTAAATATATAATGAAATGTTCAGCATCCTCCACACTCTGACATATCTAACCGTATGTGTTTACAGACTTTTAGACTGACATGTCTGTACCAGCTCTTTTTTTTAGCATTTACTTCTTAATGATTTAAATGTATATGGCTAAATCTGGAAAGGAATATCCTGGAAAGGAATTCTCTTTTAAGCCCAACACAATGGCTACTGTATAACTCATTAACTAAACAAAATGCAAGCATGTACTTTATCCATTTCAACAACTTCTTAAGCCATGTGGAATGTGTTCAAACTCGTAACACACCACAGGCTCGGCCGCACTTGAAACAGGTTTGCAGGGTTAAAGTGTTGGGTTGCTATAAAATGACCAGATGTACACAGTTTCAGCCTTTATGCACATGATGAGCAATAGTCTGAATTAAGTTTGCTTCTTTGGTTTTACACTGGAGCTACAATGATATTTAGTGCCACATCAGAAAAGATGTTGTGAAAGACATCACTGTTGTTTAGAATTCAAAACGTGGTCATATTTTATATTCATTACACATAAAGTGAAATTTTAAGACCTTTTTGGTTAACTGTTGTTCAGTTTGGCTTAAAGCTCAAGAACATCTGCAATCCAGAATCTCATATTTCATTCCCAGGTTAGGTATAGTACTAATAAACAGTATAAACATTAAAACAAAAATATATTTTTATGTGTATTGAATATAAAATATAAAATGTATTCATCTTTTTTTAATTGAATTATTTTTCATGAAATTCAAATTTTTAGAGAGGTACTAGTATCTAATAAGTAATGGAGGTCTAAAGCTAATTGACTTGACATGTAGAAAAGCAAGAAATATTTTTACAGATAATTAGCTGTAATGGATGTTTATAGTTAATAAACTTGCTGACATGGTTTCTTACACTGTCTGATATACTATCTATAAACGTAGACAAAAGTGTGTAAATTGGCTAGGAATACTTATTTTTACAGACGGTTAGCTTCAAGGCTAATGTGGCTAATAAGTAATGAAAGCTTATAGTTAAGAAACTTGCTGACATGGTTTCTGACACTGTCTGATATACTGTTATCTATAAACGTAGACAAAAGTGTGTAAATTGGCTAGGAATACTTATTTTTACAGACAGTTAGCTTCAAGGCTAATGTGGCTAATAAGTAATGAAAGCTTGTAGTTAAGAAACTTGCTGACATGGTTTCTGACACTGTCTGATACACAGTTTTTTTTATAAATGTAGACAAGTTTATGTGAAATGGCTTACAAATACTGTTATTTTTACAGAGGGTTAGCTTCAAGGCTAATGTGGCTAATAAGTAATGGAAGCTTATAGCTAATAAACTTGCTGATGTGGTTTCTGACACTGTGTGACATACTGTTATCTATAAAAAGGGACAAAAACAATACTCTTACTTTTATAGGTAGCTACATCATAGAATATCAGATGACAAGCTGAATTTTTGTCAGCTGTAATAGCATCAAGAAGTAAAGAAGGCTGATCAAAAACAATTCTTGTGCAGGCAAAATGATGTAAACTTAAAACTATGACAACCTGTTGCTTTTTCACTTCCACCTCGGCCAGGGTAATGATTGCTTACGATATACTGCTGATGAGCATTCCTAGCTTGTGTAACAGGACTTAGACAGTCATTTTATAATCCATCAAGTCAGTCATTTTAAGAATGATTTAATGACTCCCACTGTTTCCCCCTTGAACAAGCATATGCTGTGCAGTTGGAAGTCCTGTGGCTTGAACAATGTCCGGATCAGCGGTAACCTGCTTAACTAGGTTAATCTTTAAAGCTGGAGCTTGCCGTAAACACCAGCTTTGTTTTCTTCCTCACTGATACTGAGGTCCGGCTGCTCTTGAGGCTGTGCCACGTTCATTCTTGCTTAATTAGTGCAGAGTGCAATGGCTGTGTCCCAGAATAGTACCCCGTTACCACAGAAACAAGCCCTCCTGCCTGCTCCACAGATTTTAGGCCTTCTTCTTTGGCCTCCATCGAAGTGCCTGGAACAAGGCATTTACAGGGCTTGATTTTATTGGTTGAGCCTCAAATTTCAGTTCTTTAGAATCCACATTTCAGGTTATTTTGTAACACATTTCTTATAAACCCATCAGCCAGGTCCTTAACACCACCACCTTGTTTCTGCACTCATTGTCCATTTTTTACTGACCATATAGATGCACTTGGTAGGTTTACAATTACAGTGTGTTGTTCATCTGCTCTGCATATTTTTTTTACTCTGTTCTTTACTGATCAGCGCCCAAAACAGGATCAGAGCAGGTATTATTTAGGTGGTGGATTATTCTCAGCACTGCTGTGACACTGATGTGGTGGTGGTGTTAAGCTGTTACGAGTGGATCAGACACCACAGTGGAGAAGGCAAGACAATAAGGAGTGTAGTGTTAAGTATGCAAGTACAGTAGTCCCTCATTTATTGCGGGGGTTACGTTCCAGACCCCCCCGCAATAGTGGAATTTCCACGAAGTAGGAACACATTATTTTTAGGCTTTATAAACCCTTCCCACACTCTTACACATAACCGTTTCCCACTCC
This sequence comes from Crenuchus spilurus, assembly GCA_036984385.1. Lineage (NCBI taxonomy): Eukaryota > Metazoa > Chordata > Actinopteri > Characiformes > Crenuchidae > Crenuchus > Crenuchus spilurus. The sequence continues at coordinate 47,483 of BRDA01010692.1, forward strand.
CTTAATAACTTTTTCCATACTGTACATGTACAGTACCTTTTATAAAACGTATACGGTAATCTTCATAAAAATGTTTTAAACTCTTAAACCTAGATCATTTTAATAACACATACAGTCATTCTGCCTTCCTTCAACATGCCAAGAAGCTCAATCTTCTCTTTTATCATCAGCATCTTTCGGTGGAGTTTGGATTCGCTGCGGCATCCTTAGAAGCTGCAGAACGTTTGGGTACCATCGTAGGGATTGAATAATTGAATTTACAAAAATCTCACAAATACAGTATGTTCACAACACCGCAGATAGAAAACTACGCACACTCAGCAGTCGGATGCCGAAGTGAAATGGAAGACGACAGATCTTACTGTACAGTGCGCACTACACTTCTGTAGTAAATACAGATATACACCCTGTGAATTTAAATTTTTGCAATAGCAAAAATTCCCCCAAAATTATTTTACATTAATATTTATTGAAATCAAACTAAACGGCGAGTCCACGAAGGTCGAACCGAGAAATAGAGAAGGACTACTGTACAAAGTGTAAAAAGTAATTGACGATCAGCTCACAGATCTTCAGACACACTATGTACAAGCAGTACATAGTGTGGTGAGGTGATCAGGTAAACACCTCCATATCCCAGTGTATTATGGCTAATTATGGTTCATTTGAATGGTTATCATTGACTCTGAAAACTGCATCACTAGATCATAGCTATTGGTTGCATTCAGTTGTACAACTGATACATTGATCACATGACCAGCATTTATATCTACTTTGTTGTCATGGTTCCACCTGGAGATGCATCTCAACCTGTCCACTCAGGTAATATGGACCTTGCCCGAGTTTATAACGCATCTTTATGGCTTTATCAGCATTCCATGCAGCTTCCTCATAGTAAACGCAGAAATTCAAAAGTTTGGACCGTCTGTCTGGATCAATGCGACACTTGGACAGACATTGATAGTAGGGTTGGGTTATAATTTAAATGTATTTCATGGCATGATTTTCTACTTTTTGGACAGTGTCATGATCTATATGATAGTGTATATAACGGTTATTGTAAGTCTGTTTGTTGCCTTTTATACAAAAGGAATACAAATGGGAACCTACACTGCAAATGAATAATCTGCACAAACACTACATATGTTTTAATTTCTGTTGCATGGGACTTTTATGGTTTAGCATTTTCAGGTGATATTTACAACCAGGGTGTTCTAGGGTGGCCACATCATTTGATTTGATTCGCCATCCCCAAACTTTGTCCATATGATTTTTGGAATTGTTATCGAGCCCAGAACCAATTAAATGTCAGTAAAACAGCAGAAGTGTGTGAACATAGAAGCTAGAAGAACGAAGATCATCTGTTCTTAATCACATTTCCCGTTCCACCTTAAATGGTGCAGGTGGGTGCATAGTAGCGTTATCCTGGTAGACACCTGAATGTCACTGTTGCATCATTTAAGGCAGAACAGGAAATTCAAATAAATAGGCTGATACCTATTAGAGTAATCTTGCCACACTTGCTATTCATTAAGTGTAGATTTTTTTAAACTTTATTTTGAGCTGAACTTTTTAGCTGTTTCTGCAGGTTAGGCTATGCATGTTCATACAGCATCAACCGCTAAATAGAGCAAACCTGACTGTGTCTTGTTCAGGGGTGTCGCTAGGACTTTGTGAGAGACCAGATGATGTTCAGCCCCCAAATGAAACGAAGGTGAAAGTAAACTGACTTTTGTAGGACCTCCTCATGGCCAGACAACCAGGGCAGATATCTGTCCACTGGAGACACCCCCTGGTATGTTGTCCATTTGCTGGAGGCGACTGCCTAGACTGATATTCAACCCCAGATTTGTTTATTTATTTATTTTTTTCCTATTTATCATTTTATTTGTAGTATTTGCTCATTTCCCCTCTCCCAGTGTACTAGTAACCAAATCAATCCATCCCATCTGCTAGGGGCTCTTTCCATCACTTTGACTCTAAAAGGGTGAAGAGGAGCACAAGCCTCCTCAGATGTGTGTGATGCAGCCACCACCTCTTTTCAAACCACTGATGCACCATCACTGGGGAGCCAATGTGCTCTGAGGAAAGCACAGGATCCACAGCACCAATGGGCCAATCAGTAGAAGTCTGAGCCAGCAGACATTGTAGTGTGAAAGGGGAAAGAGCGCCATCTACCCGCCCAGAAAGAACACTGCCAATTTTTGCTGAGCCACTCGGGGCCCAGATTTGTTTCTTTGCTGGAGGCACTTCCCCCAAATTTGTTCATTCAGCTGGGGTTAAACACCCCATTTATTAAGATAGACACCCCTAAAAGGATCTGTGTTTCCCCAATTTAGGCAATCTACTCACCCATTTGCCAGGATTCTCCCAATCACTAGTAATGTCCCTGACTCTAGGAGATTAGCACATGCATATGAAGTCAGCCACTGACTTTTTTCAAACTGCTGCTGATGCATCATCACTGGGCAGTCAACACACTGAGGAAAGTGCAGGATCCCCATCTCTGATGGATCAGCTAACAGACACCTGAACCAGCAGACATTACTCAGTAGTGATGGGAAGAGAGTGCCATCTACCCACCCAGAGAGAGCACAGCCAATTTTGCTCTCTCAGGCAGCAAAACCAGGATTTGAACTTCTGATCATAGGATCTACATGTGTAATAACACACTGTAATTGATTTCCTTTGCACTCCTTTGTCTGGATTTTATAGAAGTAAAGAGGAATGAGTGCTTTTATCTAGGAAGTAATTAGCAAAGTAATGCCATTACAGTTTAAGATATGAGTAAATTGTAATGGATTGCTTTTCTTATGTAACGACCCCAGTGTCACAGCTTGTAACTGTGAAATTGAAGCTTTGCCCCACACAGCGCTCCTCTCTATGAGTAGTTAGTCAGTGCTAGGATGTGAAGTTGCTCAGGAACATCCTGTGAGCTTGAAAACGTGCCTGTGAGAGGCGGCATGATGTCAGCTGCAGCCTTGGCAACGGCAGCGTGGGCGTCTGTGAATCCACCCACAGACCGGCAGATAGCAGCTTTTTGTATGTGTTTTTTTTTTTTTCTCCCCCTTTAGCCAGACGTGAGCAGGCAAAACCTGGCAGTTCATCCACACTAAACACCCCCCTCCTCCAAAGCCCCTACCCTTAATCCAAGCCTTTTATACCTTCTGGTAACCAAGAGCAACATGCCTCACAGCTGATGTGTGTCCTCACAGTCTGGAGTACTCAAAGGGCTACAAAGCAGGACCACGTTTTTCGATGTGTCTGGGTATCCAAAGGGCATTCTGGTTAATTGATACACAAAGTTCTTGTTTTATGACCACCAAATCCTTGTCTTGTGCTTTTGTTCAAAGGTCAGGCTCACCACAGCAAGTACTGCAAGACATTTAATCAACAACTGAGGACAACTGGATGCTGAAAACAAGCCAAATTAGCATTTGAGGCATAGCTCACTTTGTTCTTGCTGGCCTTGCGATCATACCTAGAGCCCATTGTGAGCCGGGCAGGAATAAACACCTCTCCCTGCTAGAACATTCTTACCCTTGGCTTTCGCTAATGCAGTCCCTCGACACTCGCCCTTAAATCTGGCAACAAATATCTCAGGTTGCCAGGCATCGTGTTTCCTTTCTTTGCTGCCAGGAGGTCACAGTGAAAGAAGCGATGCCAGATTTTAGGGCGATCCGCACCGGTGATAAGGTCACCCTATCGGACTTGTTAGTCATTGGATACAAGGTGTGGACGTCTAGCTGCTTGCCGTCTTAACAAACCCACTGGACTCCCCACGCATATCAGATTTCAACATTAAGGCACAGCCGGCGCTATTTCTAACAGCACTGCAAATGTCACGGCCTGGTCAAAATCAGTGTCCTCCAATTTACATTGCATGGGAGTCTCGCCAAAATATCAGCTCTCGGTGAAGTCTTTTGAAGGCTGTTAATTTCAAATTGACCTATCCTTCTCCTAATGGTCCTGGTTCTGTTGAGTATGTTTGGACACTTTCATTGTATAGGAACCACATTTAACAGCATTGTTAATGTTTCAGAATCCTGTTCACTCAAACAGTGAATTTACATATACCTGTCAATCAGGCTATAAGAGTTTAGCTCTGTCCCTTTCACACTGAAGTGTTTGAGCTTACAGTACAGAGCAGCCAACCAGAATAGAGAGCATTTACATGTTACAGTTACATATCTACAAAAGCAGACAGTTTAATTCTGCGAGATTGGAAAATGGTCGTGAATATTAGGGACATAATTTTCCAAATTCATGGTTTAGACATCGGTATATGAGCCATGGTTCAGATATTTTTATATTAATTAATTAAACATTATGAAAAAGTATAATGTGTATGTATAAACCAGCCAAACGTTTAAAATAGTGACACTAACTGTGTGGAAGATAAAGAAATACATATAATATTTATAATATACACAGCTTGTCCTGACTTTAAATATAATAATATGATGTGCAGTCATGTTAACTGTGAAATGAAGTGAGTTTTGTGAGGACTAAAAAGTGAGACTGTGGATGTTTGTATCCCACAAACCTCAAAATTAAAATGCATTAAAAATGAAGGCTGTGGGCCCTTTTAGGGTATTTTCAGTCTCACAAATTCTTTTTAGTTGAAGTTTCAATTCTTCTGCGAGGCTTCAAAGACAATTTGATATAAACTGGTTTAGTAATTCATCCATCATCTAATCCTGGTCAGGGTGTATTTCATACCATAACTTGCTTATTTTGTAATTTATTTTTTTTTTGTAATTAAATAATTTCACAAATTTGCTCATTTCCAAAAGCATCTGTTTATACTGAATCCATTTGCACTGTTGAACCTCTACTTTGCAGATTTTGTTTTGCACCCTCAACACACACAAGATAGACATGGAGAAGCTGCTTGGAGGGCAGATCGGCCTGGAAGACTTCATCTTCGCTCACATTAAAGGGATCAAAAAGGAGGTGGAGGTGTTCAAGGCTGAGGACGCCCTCGGCCTCACCATCACAGACAATGGGGCCGGATATGCCTTCATAAAGGTAGGATCACAAGGTTCTGAAGATAAACAACACATTCTTCCACAACATTCTTCACTACTTCATGGAAATGAAAGGATTACAAGATCAGCTGAAAGTGTGCTGGCTTTTTCATGTACTGACCATAAATGTAACGTGTCAAGGTAAATATACTCTTGTGTAAGGATAGTATGTAAAGTTCATGACAGGACTTGCTCCATCATCTGGTATAAATAAGGCTATGACTGCTCTCTTCCTCTTTTCCTGAGATGGGAGGAAAATGGTGCCATCTTGTGTTGACAGATTCTTACATTTGACCTTAACATATAGTTCCACAGCCATGTTTCTAAATATTGCTTCTTTACTTGCTTGAACTCCGTACAATTTAGTGTAAAAATGAGTAAAATCTCACTACAGACACTTCAGACAGCAGCAGAGCTGGTAGAAGACTGATTCCTCCATGTTTATGATTATAAACATAATTAAAACTGATTCTAGATCTAAGATCAAGCTGTCTAAGATGGCAGGTGCAGCATTCACATAATACAATTTTGTCCTAATTTATTCAAATTGATTTTAAATAGTTTTAACCCTCACGAGTCACCAATCACGCAGGTGTGATCAAATCACGTGGCTGATACACCACATCAATGAAGACGCTGAGGCATTACCAACTTTGTTCCAAAATGCTGTATTGAAACTAGTGATGTTAAGTGTTCAAGATGCTATGCTAGTTTAGTGTGAGGTTAGATTAGTGATATGTTTGTTTAAATTTAACATAAAAATCATGTTTTCACACCTGTAAATGTAGCAAGATGGTGGGGGGGTGGGAGTCAGATGCCTGTGAAGAAGCCACACAGCGCAGCAGGACCTGCCAGCCCTGCCACCTCACAACTGATTTTTGTTGTGAATGGCTTATCTCGCTTTCTTACCATCATTTCAACTTTTTTTTATTATTATTCACATAAATTTTGAGTTATTTATGAAAATTAATTGTCAGGTTATATAGATTATGCTGATAAAAAGATACCAGACATTAGCATGATAAACATTTTAATGTTAAACTATTAAAAATGGACAAAATAGCCCAAGACGTCCAAGGCTTAAAAAGCCATACTGTATTTTAAACAACGGATACTAGTCTGTGAGACCTTTTTTAAGATTTTATTATGGTTTGTGCAGGCTATTATATTACTGCCTGGGCTATTTAGGTGACTATTAATTCTAGTGTTTGTTAGCAACATTAGCCTTGAGCTTCTGATCTCCAAATACGTAATGGCTGATCAATTAGTGGAAAGTTGTTTAAATATGATCTTCCTGATATGAAATCTTTGGCCATACTTCATGCACATCTCCACATTTCTCTCTTGGTGTCTCTAGCGTATAAAGGAGGGCAGCGTGGTGGATGGCGTTAAGGTAATCTGTGTAGGGGATCAAATCGAGTGCATAAATGGGAAAAACATCGTAGGAACGCGACATTACGAAGTGGCACGTATGCTGAAGGATTTACCAAAAGACCAGTCCTTCACCCTCAAACTGGTTGAGCCCATGAAGGCCTTTGGTGAGTCTCCATAACTTCTCCTCATGTCTCGTGATGGGTCTTGCAGGAGCGATGATTAAACATTCTTGAAAATTCATCAACGTTGTTAAACATATTCAAAATTAGATTTAAAAATATAATCACATGTCTTTGGCTGTAATGTCAGAATACAGTTTATGAGCTATTTTAATTTGAGAGCATTTCATTGGAAATGGTATGAAATATGAAAATGAGATGGTTTTGCCTCAGATATGCTTGAGCCACGGTCGAAAGGAGGCAAAGTTGGAGGCGAAAACAAAATTGGGACCGGGAGAGGGACCCTGAGACTACGCTCCAAAGGCCCAGCAACTGTGGAGGAAGTGGTGAGATTGTTTTACCATTACCCAACAAACACAAAACACAATACAGTGCAGAAGTATGCTTCAAACATTCCCTGAACCTGCCTGACCTCTAAAGATCATTTATGAATCACATCCACAGTTATGATTCTATGAAGGGGGCTGAGATGCACCTCATCTGCCTCTCACCGACTGATTCATTGTCAGACGCCATCACAACTTTCTGAGGAATTACATTTCAAGTTCACATTCACATTCCTACTGCATTACTGTAATAACCTGGCTATTGCCTAGACACACCTATCAATCCCATTCACTAGGATTCTCCCAATCACTTAAAATGTCCCTGACTCTTGGAGGGTGAAGACTAGCACATCCTCCACATAGTGACATATTTAACTGAAAGTGAAATCTCATTGAGTTTTGTGCACACACATGAATTTGATCTCTGCATTTAATCCATTCATGCAGTGAAATGTACATACACACACACTAGGGGTCAATAAGTGGTGGGCAGCCCTATCCATTGTGCTGGAGAGCATTTGGGGCTTGCTCAAGGGTAAATAATTTGTGTCCTGTCAGTCCTGGGGAGCCAACAAGCAACCTTCTGGTCAAAGCCCGGTTCTCTAACCCCGAACCCACCGATCATATCTCAAAACATCACATTTTGTTGAAAGAGGTTGCATCTATGATTGTGTGGTCAGTGCACTTTGGTCATTTTCTTATTTATATCCACACTGAATGCTTTTTCCCCCACAGCCAACAGAGTTTGAGGAGAAGGCGGTGAAGAAAGTGGATGACCTGCTGGAGAGTTACATGGGCATTCGTGACACAGAATTAGGTGAGTGGGTTAATATAGGCCAACTACATTATCACAAACCATTGCTTACCTTATTTATCATTGTTGACAACTTTGAACTCCACCTCCATTCTACGTCCACTATATAGGTGGATGTTTACAATTATTGCACAGTTTATCAGCCCACTGTGACCCCATTCACCTTCAGATATGATTTGTCTGGTGGACCACAGCAGTGACAATGATGTGGCAGTATCATGGCGGTACTGGTTTGAGTGCATCACTTTCACTGCTGGACTGAGAGTGGACCACCATCTAAAAATATCCAGAGAAGAGCAGCTCTGTGGGCAGAAACTGGCTCTAGATCTAGAGGAAATCTGAAGCGACATCCTGTAGATTAGCACAGTTTGTTCAGTTACCTTAGAAGCCTAGTTTAATTATACTGTAACATCCAAGCTTCTGCTGCTTTCTGCGCATTGCTGGCTGCTTGAAATGTACATTAACACTAAATTACACTTGAATTGTCTGGTTGCGTGAACATTATGCCCAACAGTAGGTTGAGTTTGAATATGTAAGATTTTAGAGCTACATGTTTTTCTTGCCATTCAAAATGCTGTGTAGTCCAGGTCTAGGCTTAAATCTGGCACTTAATGTTCAGCCCGTAAGATCTGGGGCTGCTCATACTTCGCATTTAAGAGCTTTAGCTACACAACTGTGTGGACCAAGGATAACTCCTTTCCTCCTCCACAGCGGCAACAATGGTGGAGGTTGGTCGGGACAAGGTGAACCCAGACGAGTTCGCCATGGCCCTAGACGAAGCTCTCGGAGACTTTGCCTTCCCGGATGAGTTTGTTTTTGACGTGTGGGGAGCCATCGGAGATGCCAAGCAGGGACGGTTCTAATCCTAATCTGCCTTTTCCCTACACTTGCACACAAAACTAGGCTAAGTCTTGGGATACTGTTTAGATAACAGCGTGTATTGAGAAGAGTGTTCCTACCACTGTGATATGATGGCACATACACTACAGCACACTCAAAAGTGTACTTATTTCCCTGGGTAGCACTAACTCTTTTATAAATTTTTGGTAAATCTCCTACCTGGCTGCTGTCACAGATACCCTTTGGTTCCTGTAGAACAGGGAAGAAACCCCTACTGATCCTAAGATTGCATAAATGAATGCTTTTTTAATGACAGATTTGATTTACTCTATGAATAATGGTTATTTTTGTGCTTTGATTCACTGATTTACTCCCAAACTGTGTCATGAATGTGCCTTTGAGGCTGATTTACTAATCAAAAACAAGGTCTTTTTGCATGCTAGTATTTTTTGAACCAGCTGTGACCAATCACCTAAACATACATGAGGGGGAAACTCTGAATATATGGTAATTTCATACCTGGTCAGGGCCAATCACGTTACTAAAGCACTAAAGCAACACTTTTTCTACCATATTTCACTGAGTAACCATATGCTAGCATTTTAATTGCACTTGTTGACCTTAGATTGAAAGCAGTTTGGTTCGATGAAGGATTATAGTCCTAGCCTCAGGTCTCGTCTCTTAAATTGTCTGGACTGCCTACGTTTTATACAATATCTGTGGCTATGACTTATAGCACAACTTGAAAAGGTGGCTAACTTTAGACAAGAGTAATCTCTAAAACATTCCTATAGAGCATTTGTTTTTGTACAAACATTTGTTTTTGTACAGAATATACAGTAATTGTCATTTTATAGAGAAGTAGATATTTTCAGTCTCTTAATTTATTTAATAAAATTCTCCTTTTACACAAAATGTTTGACTCTGGATGAGCACTATCTTTAGTATCTTATGTTTTGCTTTTTTTATCATGAAATTTAAGCTTGGGAAGCCAGAATATATATTAAAGCAGAAGTTCTCCCAGAAATCATATTTAGACAATGTTTCAGATTCTAAAAAATCAAAATGTTGCTTTTTTCGTTTAGAACTGGAGCCGAGAGGCTGACATTGATTTTGTAAACACTAGAATAGTCACCTAATTAGAACAGCCTACTCAAATCTCCTCCAGATCTTAAAGTCTAACAAAGTAGAACGCAATAGTCACCAAGTTGTTTTTGTTAAAATACATCAACACTTCTCTCAAACCACATCTTAATAAAGGGGCCTAATGCATTTTGATAGAAATGACTGAGTAGGTGACTATTGAGTTCTAGCAATGTTAGCCTCATATGTCCAGTTCTTTAAAAAAAATAGATTTCTGGCTGAGCCATTCCTTTAACATATTTAATGTAGTGCCATTTTAATGTTAAGTGGCTTTTTGTCCATCAGGGAAGATGCCAATGAGCCAAAATAAATAATGTAATAAAAAAAACATTTTATTAATGTGATAAACCTACTGGCTCCACTCTGGATCACCACCTGCTGGACAAAAACATAACTGCTCTTTTTGTATTGTAGTAGTAATATCATGTGTACTGCTCAATCCATAAGGGATCTTTGTCATAGTTTTATTGTATGTTTTATATGTATGCCTACACAGATGTATTCATTTTTGTATGAACAACATTGTGCTCAATTACAGGTACTTTAAGCAGAGTGAGACTACTTTCATGCCTCCTGTATTTTTAAGCAATGTTTGAATCCAGTCACCACTGTGATGAATAAACTATGATCTTTGTAGACTTTTACAAAGTGGTACTGTTTCACTGAGACAACTCCGGCTTCTTCAGAAGCTCCAGACATCACACTTCCACTTACTTCAGGTGTAGCTGCTCAGCCACAACATGTTTGGAGTCCAATTTTTGCTTATTTAGATGCTAACACACACAGGAACCCAAGTCACTTTAATTTATCCAGTCATTTTAGTTCTTATCTTAAAGTCTCAGAAGCTAGTCAATGTTTTTAGTTTAAAACTGGAGCTATAAGGCTAACAAACATTAACTCAAGTCACCTAAAACATTTATTTTAAAACTTCACAGTAAGTCATACTGAGACCTACTAATCAATGAGGCCTCAAATCAAGACTTAGATTCAGTTTGTGTGACCAAGCTCATGTGTTTAATAGCCTCACAGTTGCAGTTCTAAACTAAAGAAGTAAACATGTCTTGGCTCATCAATTACACAGAGCGAAAAATTATGTATGCTTTTAGTGAACTATAAAATGGAGCATGCATTATAGTTCAGGTTACACCAATGTGAGAACGTTTTAAGAGAATCTTGGTTAAAACCAAAGCTCTACAGTGCATAACCTCACAGCAGAGTCATTCAATCAAGGTTATGTAAAAAAAAAAAAACCTATTTACATAGGTCACTCCTAATTTAGGCAGTGCCCTCCCAAATTCATCATAGCTAGTAGGCTTCCAGAGAGGGATCTTTGCCCATGAGGTGGACTGGAAAGACTTCCCCTCAAACTGTGCATATGTATGTACTGAGTGCTGTAAAGCACACTGGGTTGGAGAAAAGTGCTTAATTTAAACTGTGAGAAAGATGTTTGCAGGGTTCAAGACGGCTCTCGTTATAGGAATTGCTAGATGAACAAGTTTTATACAATAACTGCTATGACACAGCACTTTTATCAAATTTGTGAATTCTGTGATATAATGGTAAAGTTCCTGAGTTTGGTAAGGCCCTAATCATAAATCACTGGAGCTACTAGTGCATCTCAAAAACTGAAAACGTTGACAAAGTTAATTGTTCATAATTAAATAAATAAATAATATTCGTTATATCTAAAGTTACACATTTCAAGTCTTTTTTTCACTTTGTTTTACTGTTGATCAGTTTGGCTTAAAGTTCATTAATATCAGAATCTCAATTAGATTTTTTTTTTTTTTTTTTCATTTGGAGTAAAATTACTATTCAAAGTTTCAAAACTGAAAGAAAAAAAGCTTCTTTATATGTAAAAAAAAAAACTAAAACATAACCTTTTTGAATTAAATTATGATCATAAATGAACATTTTCTAATATATTTTCATTTTTGGAGATGCACTAGTAAATAATGTATCAGCACATTATTGTTACATCAGCAGCACATTAACATATACAAGAGCCAATGAAAAGAACCTTAAGTACTAATTTTAATTGTACACTTGGCCATATACATACATGTAAAAAATACAGTATGGCAAAGACATTTTTACACAGATTATTTCCTCTTTAGAAAACACTTTAAACTCCAGTTAGCATCACTGGGCCTTCTCGCTTCCATTTACAGGCATTTTCTACAGTAAAAATCTGAAGTCTTATAAAACCAGAGGCTAATCCATACACTGTGGACTAGATTACACAAATTGGCAGGATAAGAAATATACTTGTTACAATAATCTCATCATTTTAGTACTGTTAAGGTCAGAAATACAAAATTTTAAGCTCGTCACACATGGGTGGGGATATATATATATATATTTATAAGGCCCTTTATTCTTGTGGCTGGCCACTGCATTGTCATTTTGCAGCAGGAGATGGAGCTTGGAAGCACGTGATAACGGTCATCATCATCATCATCTCAAGTGTAGTCAGTATTATTTTGTTTAATGAAATCACAGATCGCCTATTAAAAATGCAGTAGTAGGGCAATGCAAACATATTGCTCTGAGCTCAACTGAACACGTATGAAGATAAATAGAACCTCAGCATAAATTCATTTTGAATGATGAACAAAAAAAAAAACCATTAGCACCCTTGACAAATGGACAGCTAAGTATGCTTTGGTTCAAGTTAAGCCGTTCTATGGACGGCTGTTAAATTGCAATAACTTAAAATGGAAAGTGGATGAGGGTGAATTCACTGTTTTTGGAGGGTTCAGCTATAGTGGACCATATAAAGTGAAATGAAGAGTTGAGGTTTTGGGCTGGCCCCAGTGCAAACAGTGGTTTGAAATGTAGTGTACTGGCTGCTGCTTTCACAGCTCGTCACCCATGTGAGCCTTCCTGAAGGCATCTCCAGTCAGCTTCTCCTGAGCCTCCTTCATGCTAGTCACAACTGCACACAGACACAGAGATAGACACACATCAGCTTTGTGTCTAAGTGATGAAACTATTTATTCAGGTGGTGTCTTATTATAAAAGCATATATGTGACATGTACAGCTGAAGATTTTGCAAATGGTAGAGGGGAGTATTAAAATCTGAGTTACCCAAGTTACCTATCTAAACTGAGAAAGTCTTGAGCAATACCTTTCTGGTTTTCTGCAGTTGTAGTGTAGGAGTGTAGTACAGAATAGTTATCCACGATCAAAAAATTAGGTAACTATTACCTTACTAAAATAGCTTGAATATGTGGTGTAAAAATGTGAAAACACAAGAGTAAGAAACTTCATGTTGGGGTAATGTATAATAATAAGCAGGCTTTATCTCGTAATGTTTTGATTTGTCCTGTCACTGACTGCTTTAACAGGTCTATGGTGACATCCACTGAATCCACAGACAAAAGATGCAAAACTGAAAGCTTGCTTGATTCATAATGGTTTTTACTCAGTAAAAAGGGAACGAACAATAAAACGGTGGTTTGACGAGTCTCATGATGAAACTTCACTCAACTGCACAGCCGGCATTGCCACATAACAGATTTCTCAAACATGGCATTACATTTCTATTTGCACATGCTCACCTTGATCTGCATTACTGTAGAAAAACTTGTAGTTTGGGTTTCCATTCTTATTTGTGATTTCAGGATGGACTTTACCACTGGGATCTATGAGCGAGAAACAAAATTTATCATTAGATCACAGCTCACGTTTCCAGCTTTCATAAGTCTTCACCCTGGAATAGTGAAAAACCATGTGGTGTAAAATAAGATTTCAAAGGTTTTGAGGGGATTTTACAAACCACAATTAGTCAAAACAATTAGCCTGTCAAATATGAGAAAAGGTAAAAGGCATTTCTGTTTTAAAACCCTTCAGGTTTTTCATTTAAGCCTATTATTCACCTGAATAATTATATTAATTATATAATTACAGAAAGTGTGCAATAAGTATTTCAACAAAATTAGGCAGGTGCATGAAAGACTTTGTAAACTAGTTTCTTACCCAGAAAGAGTATTCTAGGAATATATCCTCCATCTGGGCTGAAGGCTTCATCTTTCGGCTCCTCTTCATCCTTTAGACAAAATGAAATATTTTCAAGAAGGAAATGCTTTAAAACATTTTCTAAAGATATGCTTTACAGATCATTGGCCCTGACCACACAACGTAAAGCAATGTTTAGCATTTTTAGATTACTGGAATTAGTAATTGAATGTTTGAATAGTTTTCATGTCAGTAAAAAAAAATTATGTGCATATGAGACACAAATACAATAATCTCCCCCATAGTTCTTTAGTCTTTAATTTCCACAGTATAAACATCACATTTATGGTAAATGAGTATTGGTCCCCAATATCAGTTACTGATGTCCCTGAATACAGATCAATAATCAGTATTGCGCAAAGAATTCTGTAAAAAATCATCAATGACCAAGAAATTAGCTTCTCAAAGTGAAATGGATAATTTGCCATGAAATGTACAAAAAAGTTATACTTTTAACTACTTTGTGCCTAAATTGCTCATTTGTAAAATACTATGTAGATGTTATTTGACAGAGCCTTGCGAGGTGAAATATTCAACAAGGTGGGAGCCTTGTTTAAAGCTGAACTAATGCTTTCCCAGGTTGAGTGAGCTGTGCCTCAGTGAAACATGACTGCTACATTATAGCTACTAGGCTTCATAAGAGGGATGTTTTGTCATAGCTAATAACTTTCCTGGGAAAATCAAGTGACTAGTGGTCATAGACTGTGGATATTTCCCCATAAACTCCGTGTTTGTGAGGGGGATACACTGATTGGGTTGGAGAATTAAACAGTGAGAAAGATGTAGGCAGGGTTCAAGACAGCACTAATATGCAGTATATTCTAGGCAATTAACAAGTTTTCTTAACTGCTGTGAAAATAGCACTTCTGTGAAAACTGTGACATGAGTTACTAGATCTGGAAAATTACCCATGAATTTAGTAGCATGAGAAAAACCCTGTACCCTAATAAAAAAGACTTAAGAACTTATTCGTCACTTCTTAAGCGCATAAACACTCAACACAACATGGTGGTTTGATAACAGATACATGTAATAGAAATGGTATACAAACTGAACAAAACTGTTGTCTTTATGACCTATACTAAAATAAAACTACTGATTAAACTAACATCATGAGCTTGCTTTGATTTATATATGAGCTGAGCAAATGTCATGTTTTTCTGCACCTGGTTTGCAGGATTCTGGTACCCCTGCAAGGTGTGGGAAGTGCATCAAATTCTCACCTCCAAATTCACCATGATAAAGTTGTGAGCCAACTCTGAGATGTCCTTAGATTCAGCAAACTTGGGCTTCAGCGCTTGTAGAATATAAAGTTGTGGATTACATTTTGAATTTTAGTTGAAACACACAATGATGTAAAACCAACCTATGCAGTATATTTGTTTTAATACTGATTTATTAACCCATTAGTGGGGATGAAATACCTTTACAAGCACCACACCAGGTCTTGTGGATGATGACCATTATGGGCAGTCCACTACACAGCAATTGGGGAATATGGTTAGAAAGAGCAAATGGAAAAACAAATAAAATGTATAAGTATTATTTTGCCAGCTATTACCTTGCTTCAGCTTCTTTCCTGCCATCTTCCAGACTTCTCCAGTGAATATGGTCACCAAATCCTACGAGAAGGATACATTTGAAATAGGCCGTGTCTGAAATGTCAGAAATGCTGCCTACACTGACTTCCTTCTGAGGCAGAAAGGCATGAAACTGTGTGCAAATTGAATGTGAAAGAATTTAAAAACGCTGCTTAGTCAGTATTTGAAAATACCCTAAGAGCTATCAGCAAACTATTTTTATCATGTTTCAATGCCTCCTTAATGTGTTTAATATGAGTTGGCTAGATTAGTTTAAATTATCAACCCCAAAGAAAATTGCAATATCACAACCGCCTCAACATAAAAGCACACAAAAACATACATAAAAACAAACAAGTCACAATACACATGGAGAACAAACAGCGCCATAAGTTCCTAGTGAAAAGTGCCAGGATCAGGCTAAAACAAAAGTGACAAACACCAGTCTTGGAGGGCCAGTGTCAACTATAGTTTTGTGATTTCTCTGCTCTGATGCTACAATTAAACCTAGCAATTACCTGCTGAGGCGTCCTGCTCAGGTGTTTTTGATCAGGAAGATCACCAAACTTGACACCCTTGGTCTAAAAAAAACTAGTTATGTTACCACAGCAGAACATTATTGTTTGTATTATGGTGTGATTTAGCATAGCTCAGGTGTCAGGAGTTCAGTACTGTGACTCATTGTAGATGCTGAAAAAGAATCTCACATGGCGCTCCTTTATACAGTGAAGTTGTAGCAGTCGGCCACTGAATGTGCTTATTCAGTCTTGTGTAAAAAGGCGTATGAGGTATTGTCCATTATGGCTAACAGTTTGAAAGTCCTCTGTCTCCACTGAGTCTAGCCTGACTCCTACAACAGAGCCAATGTACTTACAAAATGCCTTTATCTCAATGCTACGTTCAAAGGCAAATACTTGGGCAGCAAGTGATCCGAGCATCTTTGTCCTGACAGTTACTACACTCATTCTATCACCACCATAATTAATTCCCTTGTTATGCACTGTTGTTTGCACTCCATGTACATTTAATCTTAATATGCATGTTTACTTGTGTGTTTTGCAATTATGGGCACACACACAATCTTAATCTCTTAATCGTCCATGTAGTCTGTGTGTATTGTGTATATTTTGTGTTGTCTGTAAATTATATGTACATTACATGTACTATATTGTTTATAATGTTAAGACACCAGTGGCCAGTAACATATTTATTGTGTGCATCAACATACTTGGACAAGTCTGATCTTAAAGTTTCAGACACAGTCATAAAGTATATCAGACACTGAATGCAAGTCAACTAGAATCCTAAACAGTGTTCAACCAGTTTCCTAAGAGACATCAGCGCTCTTATTACAACTCTCCATTCCACCTTAAATGTTGCGGCAATTACATTCAGTGGTACGAGCTCCTACACACATACTGAACGATTTAAGGTGGAACTGTAACCTCGAAAAAGAGGTTGGTTAAGTTCAGCTTCAAGACGAGGTTAACTCGTGTTTTTACTTTTTCTACTGCAAACACGGTTTCTACCAAATGGAGTAAAACATATAGTTATTGTAATACCCATTCAGCAAAAAATAAACAAACTAAAAGTCATAATAAAGCTGAACCAGTTGTGTACGACCTAAGCTAACTAGCCATTAGCTTCCTGCGCCAGAGAGCTCAAAATATTCAGCTCATTACACAGACTGCCTGAAAAACACGTCTACAAAGTTAATCATTGCGTATGTAGACACATAATAAACAAAATAATTTAATGTAACTGCTATTTAAACACCGTTAACCGACGTTGCTAATAATGTTTGCTAAAGCTAACCGGCTAGCCGCTCGGGCGGCTGTTGCCTAGCAGCCAGCTGTCGCTGCGTACTGTCGGTACTCGGAGCTAAACGGCTAATGAGCTAATCCGCTCAAATAAACCGTGTTAAACGAGCTGCCCCGCTGTGTTCACTTCACCTTTTCCGTTCCCGTCGGCGGACACTCCTGCAATGAAACAAGATACGAGCGAAAGCAAAGCGACGCTGAGAAAAGACGACTGCATGTTCTCATTCAGGAGTTAGCTAGTTAGCCTAGCATCTGAGGAGAGGAGAGAGACTGTGTAGATCAGCTTGATGAGGACGAAGGTAAAAGAGTTCACATCTGCGCACTTCACTCAGTAACTTAACCAAACTTCCACAGTCTCCTTAGGGACGAGCCATACTTCTTACTTGAACTTCGATACCAAACCGACCTAGCCACATACTAACATCCCCAAAACGATACTGTGAACATTTAGATAATCTGTGTTTTCTTATTGTATAATGGAAAGCAGAAGCTGTGTACATTAAAATGTGTGATGTTAATTTTGCTAAACAGAAAATCATCTGATTATATAACATTAACATATTCAACAGTCTGTATCTCAACATAAAAAACATTTATATATGACATTTATAAATATATAACATTTATATATGTGAATGTATAAAAACAATTTCAATTCAAATTGAATTCTATCACACAGATAGATATATACATAGACAGACAGATAGATAGATAGGTATACAGACAGACAGATAGATAGACATACATACAGAATAGTGGCGGATGCTCTAAGACTGCAAGGGAAGCTCAGCTTCCCCTAAAATGTCAAAAAATAAGTGATCAATAATATACTGTTGTGTGTACATGTCATTGACTAAATATGTGCTACAACGCGCTCAACTTTTGTTCAGAATCAGCTTCTTATCACTGGTAACGACGCGGCTTTCCTCTCACTCATTCCCGCAGCTTCACAGTGCTTTAAACAGGGTGGACGCTGAGCGTCCACAGAGTTCACTGGCAAAGCAAAGCGTGCAGCGAAACGAGACGAGTCATTGGATGAATCCTGGCTTTGTCCCGCCCATCGGACGCTCAGCTTCTCTGGGGGTCTATGGGGCAGTGGGCTGGCCTCGGCTGGCCTGGACGCTCAGCTTCTGCATGATGATTGGATGATATGTCTGAGGCTGAATCCCTTTTTGATTGACAGCTAAATGAGCGAATCAGTGATAGTTTTGTGTAAACTTCCGTGGGAGCATTTTTTTAATTTCAATAGTGTTTATTGAGGTAGTTTATAGACTAATATCTCCTATTCTAATGATTAATAG